>PVKA01012531.1:16195-57643 GCA_004027165.1 Ctenomys sociabilis | reverse complement strand
TTATTGAATTTTTGATATAATTCAGCTATAAAAAAACCTGTAAATATAATATCATGTATGCACCTTGTACAATACCAAAACGTTATGAAAACAGTTTGCAATGTATTAATTCATCGACTCTGTATGGTTAAGGTGTTTTGAAACTGTCTGATTGACATTTGTATTTTAATAAAATAAAAATAAATGGAAAAAAATAAAATAAAAACATACAATAAAATATTAAAAAAATTAAAAAAATAAATTGAGATGAAGAAGACAGTTCAAAGAATTAACAAATCAAAAAGCTGGTTCTTTGAAAGATTAAATAAAATTGATAAGCCCATGGCTACCCTCATCAAAAAAGGAAAGAAAAACTTCAAAACTATAATAAGGAATGAAAAGGGTGTAAGTACCACAGGGCAAGTAAACTTCAGAAGATTATCAATAGCCACACTGAGAACCTTACTCTCATAGTATAAAAGAAACAGAAGAAATTGACAGACTGCTAGAAAGGCACAAATTACCAAACCTGAATCCAGAAGATATAACAACTCTCAATAACCCAATAACTGCCAATGAACCTCCTAGATCCTGCCCCATGCCAGCAGAGCCAAAGCGACTGGCCTGAAACAGTGGGGCCTACTCCAGTGGCCTCCTAGATCCCAACCCCAAGCCCTCTAAGTGAGTGGGAATTTGCATGACTCGCCTGGCTTCCCAGAGCAGTGAGTGTGTGGTGCATCTGAGGGAGAGCCTTTGGCTTCTCCCTATGTGCTCTCCACCATCCAGAGACTTAGGCCCCAAGACATCCTAGCCAGAGACCTGCCTGATACACCCCAGACAGACCTACCTGGGAACTCCCCATAGCCACTGCTCCCAAGCCCCCCATGAGAGTGAGAACTTTTAGTGACTCTCTTGGCACTCAGTCCACTCCAGCCCGGCCTGGTGAGTGTGAGGGAAAGCTTCTGTGCGCCCCAGTGCTTCCCTAACCAGGAACCCAACAGAGGGAAATCACAGGAGTTGCAGCAAAAAGGAAGTGATCACAACAGCTAGATGCAGGCCAAGCATAACTGGATAATCTCAAACTTAATGGACTATTACCTGAATCTCATTACACACTAAGGCTATTGCTGCACCAAAGCTATACACCAAAGGTCCGAGGTCAGTACTATGCAAAATGACAAAGACAAAGAGAAAAATGCAATCTCAGGTCTCCAGTACACCAATAAGTGCAGAGGACATTAGCCCAGCTGAAATGAATGAATTAACAAAGATGGAAGCAAAGGAACAACAACAGAAAGTTATAGAGGAACTCAGACAAGAATTAATTCCTGAAATAAAGAAGAAATATCTGAATACATAGCATCTGAAATAAAGAATCAAATGCAGAAACATCTGGGGGAAACCAAATGCTCACACAGAGCAAGTGCAGAGAGCACTATTTCAGCTGAAATACATGAATTAACAGCATCAGAAGCAAAGAAACAACAGCAGAAAGGTCATGATGAACTCAAAGCAGAAATAATTTCCAAAATCAAAATAGATTCTTTGAAATCATACCATCTGAAATACAGAAATAATTGTGGAAATATATGGAGGAAATCCAATTTGGAAGACACTCTGCAGAAAAAGAATTAATACCTACCTCTAAAGAAGACATGGGTAAAAAAAAAAAAGGGAAGATCAGAAATATGACAGAAATCTGAATGAGCAATATAGAAAAGAAACAGATCGCATAAATCAGAATCAAAGAGATATAGAAGAACTAAAAATATCAATCATGCGTCTACAAAACCGTTTGAGTGAAAGTGAAGACAGAGTTTCAGATCTTGAAGATGCTGGTGCAGCTAGTGAAAAAGGTG
Source organism: Ctenomys sociabilis (assembly GCA_004027165.1). NCBI lineage: Eukaryota > Metazoa > Chordata > Mammalia > Rodentia > Ctenomyidae > Ctenomys > Ctenomys sociabilis. Next base: position 55,805 of record PVKA01012531.1, on the reverse strand, counting down.
AAAAAGGATCTCTTAAAAACAACAAGAATACAGGAAAAAATAATTCATCACCTGCATGATGATGCCAGGATGAACAATGTGAGATTAATTGGCATCAATAAGAATGAAGGAGTCAATACAAATGATATAAAAAGAATATGGACAGAAGTAATTGCAGAAAACTTCCCAAATATGAGGAAACAATCCAACATTCAGGTCATCAAAGCATACAGAACACCAAATAACTTCAACCCACGTAAAAACACACCGACACATATAATAGTTAAGATCCCAGAAATCCAACACAAAAAAAATATACTGAAAGCTTCTAGAGAGAAGAAGGAGCTCACATTCAAAGGAAAACCCATCAGAATTACAGCTGACATCTCTACACAAACAGTGAAGGCAAGGAGAGCATGGAGCAGAGTTCTTCAAGTCCTACATGAAAACAAATTCCATCCCAGACTATTCTACTCTGATAAACTCTCTTTAAAGTTTGATGGAGAAGTGAACTACTTCCACAACAAAGAACAACTAAAGAATTTTATGATGACAAAGTCATCCCTACACAGGCTAGTGAAAGATGTTCTAGAAAGAGACCACAACCAGAACTCCATGAATGAGAATGGAAGGAACCCACTAAACAGGACAGACAATTAAACACAGGATACAAAGGAGTAAACAACAGCAGGTAAATATCATGACAAACACAAGTCAACACATTTCAATTATAACCATTAATGTAACAGGATACAATTCACCAATTAAGAGAAATAGACTGCAGTGGATTATGAAACAAAATCCAACAATATGCTGTATAAAAGAAACACACTTAACTCAAAAGGACATTCATAGGCTCAAAGTCAAAGGATGGAAAACAATACTACATGCTCCAGCACCTCAGAAAAAAGCAGGAGTAGCAATTCTGTTCTCAACAGTCTCAACTTCAAACAAAGAATAATCAACGATGCAAAGAAGGCCATTATATATTGGTTAGGGGAAAAATTCAAGAGCAAGAGGAAACAATCGTAAATGTCTATGCACCAAACACAGGTGCACCCAATTATGTAAGACAAAACTTAATGGACATGAAACACCAAATATCTAAGACCACAATTTTAACAGGAGATCTTAACAACTCCTTATCTTAAAAAGATAACTTCCCAAATATGAGGGAACAATCCAACCAGACAAAAAATTAACAAAGAAGTAGCAGAACTGAACAAGAGCTTGGAACAAGTGGACCTGGTGGACATATACAGTGTGTTCCACCCAACCACAGCTGAATACACATTTCTTTCAGCTGCACATGGGACATTTTCCAACATAGACCACATACTAGTACAGAGATCATGGGTAACTATATGCAAGAAAATAGAAAATATCTCATGCATATTATCTGACCACAGTGCAATGAAACTGGAAATAAATGAAAAAAGAAACCAGAAAAACCCACTCAATTCATGGAAATTAAACAACCCCCTACTCAGCAATTAATGGGTCACAGATGAAATTATACAAGAAATTCAACAATATCTACAATGCAATGAAAATTCAAGAACAACTGACCTGAATTTATGGGATGCGATGAAAGCAGTTCTTGGAAGGAAAATCATAGCTATGAACTCACACATACCGGAACAAATTAGCACCCTAATGTTGCACCTCTGACAACTAGAAACAGAAGAGCAAACAAAATCCAGAGTGCAAAGACGGGTAGAAATCATAAAGATTAGAGCAGAAATTAATTCAGTTGAGATGAAGAAAACAGTTCAAAGAATCCACAAATCAAAAAGTTAGTTCTTTGAAAAACTAAAGTTGAAAAGTCTCTAGCCAACCTCATCAAAAAGAGCCAAAAGAAAATTCAAGTACAAGCAATAAGGAATGAAAAGGGTGAAATCACCACAGACCCCGTGGAAATTCAGAAGATTATCAGTAGTTACTTCGAGAATCTTTACACTCATAGAATAGAAGACACAGAAGAAATGGACAGATTCCTTGAAAGGTACAAATTACCAAAATGGAATCAAGAAGATATAACAACTCTCAATAAGCCAATAACAGCCAACGAAATACCAAATGTAATAAAAAGCTTACCAACAAAGAAAATGCAGGTCCTTATTGATTCACAGCTGAATTCTACAAGAAATTTATAGAAGATATAATCCCTACACTCCACAAACTCCTCAATGAAATTGAAAAGGAAGCAGTCCTTACAAAATCATTTCTGGAGGCAAGTATTATACTGATTCTAAAACCAGGGAGAGAAACAATGAAACAGGAGAGCTAAAGTTCAGTCTCCCTCATGCACATAGATGCAAAAATACTCAGTAAGATCCTAGCAAGTAGAATACAGCAAATCATCAAGAAGATCATACACCATGACCAGGTAGGATTTATCCCAGGATGATTCAATATTCAAAATTCTATAAATGTAATACACTATATTAATGGACTGAAATTTAAAAACCACATGATCATCTCAATTGATGCAGAGAAAGCCTTTGACAAAGTCCAACACTCATTCATGTTCAGGGTCCTACAGAAAATTGGAATAGATGGACTCAATCTTAACTTGATAAAAGCCATCTATGACAACCCAAAAGCTCATATAATCCTAAATGGGGAAAACCTGAAATCTTTTACTATGAAATCAGGTACGAGATAAGGATGTCCTCTATCACCCCTCCTATTCAATGTATTTTTGGAATCCTTAGCAACAGCCATTAGAAAAGAGGGAGAAATAAAGAGAATAAGAATAGGTAAAGAAGAAGTTAGTCACTATTTGCAGATCACATGATACTTTACTTGGAAGACCCCAAAAATTCCACCAAGAAACTACTAGAACTGACACGGAAATTCAGTTGCATAGCAGGATACAAAATTAATACGCAAAAGTCAATAGCATTCCTCTACACAGATAACAAGCAAACTGAAAGGGAAACAATAGAAACAATACCTTTTACAATAGCACCGTGGAAAATGAAATAACTTGGGATTCACTTAACCAAGGAAGTCAAAGATCTTTTCACGGAAAATTACAACACCCTAAGAAAAGAGATTATAGAGGGTGTCGGAAAATGGAAAAATATTCCATGCTCCTGGCTAGGAAGACCCAATATCATGAAGATGGCCATATTCACAAAACTGCTGTACAGATTGAATGGAATCCCTATCACACTGCCACCAACATACCTACCAGACATAGAGAAAGCATTCCTGAAATTTATTTGGAACCACAAAAGACTTAGAATAACAAAGGCAATCTTGGCGAATAAAGAGAAGGCAGGAGGCATCACAATTCCTGACTTAATATTATACTACAAAGCCACTGCGATAAAATCAACATGGTATTGGCAACAAAATAGACCTGAGGATCAATGGAATAGATTAGAAGGTGCAGAAGCATCTATGAACACACTCAGACATCTGATTTTTGACAAATGGGCCAATCATACTGACTGGAGGACATACAGCCTCTTTAACAAATGATGCTGGAAAACATGGCTTTCTACATGCCGAAAAGTAAAACTTGACCCAGCTCTATCACCATGCACTAAGTTAAGTCAAAATGGATTAAAGATCTAAACATTAAAACAGCAACACTCAATCTCCTGAAAGACAAAGTAGGAGGAACTCTTGAAGACATAGGGATAGGTAAAGAGTTCATGAACAAAATATATTCGCACAGTAATTACTTGAAAGAATCAACAACTTGGATCAACTCTTCTTAAGGAGCTTCTGCATGTGAAAAGAAATTGTCAACAGAGTGAAAAGACAACCCACAAATTTTGAAAAAATCCTAACTAATAAGAAATCAGACAAAGGTCTGCTGTCTAAAATATAAGGGAACTAAGATATAACAGGGCCCTCAAATTAAAAGACCCAATTCAGATCAGCATCTGAGATGAGTACATACTTCTCAGTGGACGAAATTAAAGAAGCGAATAAATATATGAAAAAATGTTCCAAATTGCTAGTCATCCGTGAAATGCAAATGAAAAAGCAAAACTGAGATACCATCTCACTCCAGAAACAATGTCTATCATAATGAAATCAACTAACAACAAATGTTGGAGAGGTTGTGGGGAACAGGGAACACTTCTCCACTGCTGGTGGGAATGTAGACTGGTACAACCATTGTGGAGGTCAGTGTGGAGGCTCCTCAAAAGAGTAGGAGTAGAAATCCCATTCAAGCCGGCTATCCCCCTACTGGGAATTTTCCCAGAGGAACTGAAAACATTATATCATAATTTGTACCTATGTTTATAGCAGCACAAAAACAACCGCGATGCCCATCACATGAGGAATGTTTGAAAAACATGTGATATTTCTATATAGTAGAGTATTACTCAGCTATTAAGAATGATAAACTTGGCAAACACAAGGGCCTGAGTTCAATCCCTGGTTCCACCAAAATAAAAAAATTAAAAAAAAAGAATGATAAGCTTGAAGCATTTATATTGAAATGGATGCCACTTGAACATATACTCATAAGTAAAATAAACCAGACACACATGTAAATATCATATAGTCTCTCGAGTATAAGAAGCGAAAAGAAGAAATACAAATGGAAATGTACAACAACAACTAAAATCAATTGAGTCAGATAAGGAAAAGTGAATGGCATATGCTTCAGGATACTAATCAGCTTTTCTTCTGGATGGTTAACAACCTAAATTCACAGATCAAAATTGGAGAAATAGAAGAGCCACAAGGCCAGCCAACATTTTGGCCCTAGCCTTTCATGGTCAGCAAAGACTCAGAACATAGGAGAACCTGTACTGCAACATCATGAAACTCAGCTGAGCTCCAAATTTTCTGAACGAGGAGATTATGGAACCACGGAGGAAAGAGATCGAAGTTCTATAGTGTGCCCAGGGAGAGTCACATGGAGAGAAAACTATTTCAGGCTCTCACAGAGAGCAACTGGTCAAGCATTGGCCGTGACTCATCCACATGGAGGACACAGACAAAGGATCTACAGAATAAGGTACAGGACTACAAGATAAACCCTGAGGGGACTTCACTGACATCATAAGAAAGAAAAAGTACATGTGTTGGTATATAGGTCTTGCTCTATCTCGTTCTTAACCATCCAGCAGAAAAGTATAAAAATGAGGTGTATACCACAGGGCCATAATAGTAAGTTGAGCTGTAAATGGCTATGGTCGACAACTTCTTCAGATGACTCACTATTGTTGTGGAATCCTGGACTCTGTTGGATTGTGTCATCGACTTCAGGCACCTAAATTATTTGAATGAGAGTGGAATGCCCATCTTCAATATGTGTAGACAAAGGAAGGCGTATAGAATGGAAGAATCATGATGTGTGTGTATGGACAGTACAGTTGGGATAGATAACGCCGTGCTTCTACATAATTCTATGAGAGGCAAGATTTGCACTAATGTTGGTTGGACAGGACATTATGTAGGCTTCTAGTAGTATGGACAGACTCTAGGAAAATAACAAGGTAGAAAGTATTAATTATTGAATCTTTGATGTAATTCAGGTATAAAAAATATGATACGTAAACAGCTACACTCTCTTAATTTACTGATAAGAGACATATGCTATAATAATGTCTGTAAGTATAATATCATGTATGCACCTTTTGTGATACCAAAACATTATGAAAACAGTTTGCAATGTATTAATTATCAAATCCATCTTGTCAAGGTATCTTAAAACTGTCTCATTGATACTTGTACTTCAGTAAAATAAAAATAAAAAAATAAATATTATAGGTATGTGAATTCAGCAAAATATTCTAATATAGTCCAATAATGCATAATGGTAGTGGGTTATTTGCAGGACTGCCAATGTCAGAAGTTGTTGACTGGAGCCTTTTACAGCTCAGCATATTAACATCACTTTACTTTTTATACTTCATTTTTATACTTTTCTGCTGGATAATTAAGACCAAGATAAAACAAGACTTATATAACAAGAAATGTAACTTTTTTATCTGATAAGGTCAGTTAAATCCACTCAGGATTTATCCTGAAACCCTGTACCACTGTTTGGAGATCCTTTGCCAGTGTCAGTCATATGGATGAACCATGGCCATTTCTTGATCAATTTGCTCTCTGTGAAAGACTGAGAGAATGTTTTCTCTCCACCCTCTGTATTCACACTCTGAGTCATCAATCACTTTCCACTGTGACACCACAATCTCCTTTATCAGTAAATTGGGGACACAACGGAGTTACATGTTATAGTACAGGTTCTGCTTTGTAATGAGTCCTCATTGACCTTGAAAGTTTAGGGTCAAAATGTTGGCTGTCCTTTCAGCCCTTCTTCTCTAACTTTTTGTCTGCAAATATAAGTTGTCAACCCTTCAGAAGAGAAGCTTAATCATATCATTACTCTTTAACATATGCAGTTGAGCTTAAGCTCACTATCTCTCTGAATATCAAACATCTTACACAGTATAGAACAGGTATTTTCCATCAAGTATTGATGTGTTAAACTTAAAATCCCTATGGAATGTGAAGAAAAAAAAATGAAAAAAAATTAAAAAGATTCAAAAACAGAGGAACAAACAATTACATTTTTTTCAACAGAAATTTATAAATTTAACCATATGCAGCATTGTAGCAGGTCAGTGCTATGACATTTTTTCTCTTGTCTCTTGTTTTTGTTTATTACCCTTTTTTCCAATAAACATTTATTTGAGAGACAGTATAGCAGTAATTGATATGACATGATAAGCAGTACATATTAGAAGACCAGAATGACAGGCCTTGCAAGCATGACCCCACTATTACACATCGATATCTTCAGTGCAGTTGCTTAGTTCATGGATATCAGCATACATAGTTAGTCAGGGTGAGAATGCTGAAGATTCTCCAGATCATTGCCCTAACCGTCTTGTGCATATCAATGTATAAAGCCCCTGTCATGCTTCCTACCTTTCCACCTTCTCTCCATTGTTTAATCCTTAAATCCTCACTTTCCTCTTAATTGTGTTATACTTTCCTATTTTTATTTCTTCTTTTGAACTCTTATACTAGGGAGATCATATGGGTCTGGTTTGTTTCACTTATGTGTATATCTTCAACTGGCATCCACTTAAATATAAAGGGCTTAAGTTTCTCATTCTTTCTAGATGAATAATACTCCATTGTATAAAAAGACCACATCTTTTTCATCTGTTCCTCAGGTGACAGTCCTCTTAGTTGTTTCCAAGATTTGGCTCCCACAGATTGTGCTGCCAGGGAAGTGCTTCCCTGGTGAGTACAGGGACTTAGTTTAATCCCTGATTCTTCCAAAAAAAATGTGCTGCTACAAACATTGAGGATGTTTTCAGTTCCTTTGGGAAAGTTCCCAGTAGGAGGATAGCTGGTTTGAATGGGATTTCCAATCCTAGTTCCTTAAGGAGGCTTCACACTGATTTCCATAATGGTTGCACCAGTCTGCATTCTCACCAGCAATGGAGAAGGGTTCCCTTTTCCCCACAACCTCTCCAACATTTGTTGTTGGTTGATTTCTTTATGATAGCCATTCTTTCTGGGGTGAGATGGTATCTTAGTGTTGTTTTAATTTTCAATTCGTGGATGGCTAGTGATGTGGAGCATTTTTTCATATATTTATTCGCTTCCATAATTTCATGCTTGGAGAAGTGTTTATTTATCTAGAATGGCCATTTCTGGATTGGGTCTTTAAATTTAGGTGCCCTAATGTGTTTTAGTTCTTTATAAATTTTGGAGAAAACACTTTTCTCTGAATATTTATTGGTTAATGCTTTTTTTTTCTAATTTGTGGGTTGCCTCTTCACTTTGATGGTAATTTCTTTTTCATGCAAAAACTTCTCAATAAGAAGAGGTCTCAGTTGTTAATTCTTTCAAGTATTACGTATGTGATTCGATTTTTTTTTTCTTGAACACTTTGCTTACCCCTGTGTCTTCAAGATGTTGTCCTACTTTCTCTTCCAAGAGATTTAGTGTTTCTGTTTTAATGTTCAGATTTTTGATCCATTTTGACTTTAATTTAGTGCATAGTAATAGACCTGGGTCAAGTTTTAGTTTTTGGCATGTTAGACAGCCAGTTTTTCCAGCACCATCTGTTAAAGAGGCTATCTTTCTTCCAGTAAGATTGGGTGATTGAGTGCGTTTTGTACTGGCTTCTTCATCTTCTAGTCTATTCACAGATCCTTAGGTCTGTTGCTTTTGCCAATTCCATGCTGATTTTATCACAGTAGCTTTGTAGTATGCTTTTAAGTCAGGAATTGTAATGCCTTCTGCCTTGTCTTTATTGCTCAGAATTGCTTTTGCTATTCTAGGTCTTTTCTGGCTCCAAATAAATTTTTGGAATGATTTCTCTAGGTCTGAGAGGTACATTGGTGGTGCTCTGATAAGGATTACATTAAGTCTGTACAACAATTTTGGGAGTTTGGCCATCTTCACAATGTTTGTTTTTCCTATCCAGGAGCAGAGAATACCTTTCTGTTTTCTGAAATCCTCTATGATCTCTTTATTCAGAGTACTGTAAATTTCATTGAAAAGTTCTTTGACTTGTTTAGTTAAATTTCTTCCTCGGTATTTGTTTTTCTGTGTTGCTATTGTATAAGATATTGTTTCTCTAATTTCCCTCTCAGTGTGCTTTTTATCTGTATAGAGGAATGCCATTAACTTTTTTGGTACTGACTTTGTATCCTGGTGTGATACTGAATTTGTGTATTAATTCTAGTAGCTTCTTGCACACATACAGTCTCAATTGCTGTCTCAGCATGCCCAGGGGCTGGGGCTGGCATTGCAGGCCTTGGGATCAAAGCCCTAGACCCTGAGCCTGCTTCCAGTAGCTTTAATCTGCTGAGCTGTTTGGCTGGCCCTTACAAATGATGTGTTTATATATACAGAGAAAATATTATAAGACATATTTCACAATATATTAATAGTCATAAAAAACTCCTAAAGTCCAACAACAACAACAACAACATGCAGTCATGTGTTCCCCTCAATGAATTTGTACATGGGAACAATTAAATACATGTCAGTCTGAAGATATGAACAACCTGGGTAGAAATGAGCAAACACCTTGAAATAATATTTCTACAGAGACAGCAACCACATAAAAAGGTGCTCAGGGTCACTTGTCACTGAGAAAATGCAAACCAAAATTATAATGAAAATTTGCCTTTTTGAGACAGGGTCTCACTATGCAGTTCAGGCTGGCCTTAAGCTCACTTTGTAGCTCAGGCTGGTCTCGAACTCACAACAATCCTCCTGCCTCAGCCTCCCGAGTGCTGGGATTACAGGCTTGCGCCACCACGCCCGGTGTTTCCTATTGTAAGTGTTGGCAAGGAAGATATAAAATAATTGGAATTATTGTTCATAATGTAAAATGTTTAATTAACATCCCTCTATAAATAGGGTAACCAACTTCTGAAAACTTTATAAATAGAATTACAATATGATCTAACTGTTACATCTTTGGGAATATGCTCAGAAATTCAAGCTGAATCTCAAAGACAGAATTCGACACCCATTTGAATAGCAGTGTCATCCCAGTGGCCAAAAGGTAGATAAAAGCCTATAGATAAAAAAGAAAAAAATGTTATTTTCTCCTTTAAAAGACAAACATCTGCTACACATTTCTACATGAATGCACTAAGCAAAATAACCCAAGTTAAAAAAAAACACTTTGGTGCTAGACTTTTCCTGCCTGTTTTTCAGATTTCCGTGCAGGAGATTTTGTCCTCTTAGAGAAGTCTCAGTGAGCTTGGGCCAGTTCCTGAGAAAGCTCAAGTTTCTGGAAGCAAACAGCAAATGATTGAGCCAGTACTGTACAGTTGGACCTGCAGAAACTGGGTTTTGTTGTGTTCCAAGCTGCCTGTTGTCACCCCCTGGATCTGGGAAGGAAGGTGGAGTGGTGTCCTCTATAGCTGCCCTTCAGTTCTGTACAGTTTGGGACTGTGGGGGGGGGTGGGCAGGATTTTCTAGGTAGTTTGTACTGAGTAAAACTGCTTCTGGAGTGCTGGGGACAGGACTCAGTGGTAGTGTATGCCTGTGGTCCTAGGTTGAATTCCCTGCCCTGGAGAAGAGTTTTGAATGTCGTGGGGGTGAGAGAAATCAAAGATAACTGCTTTTCTCTTCCCTCAGGATTGAGGGAAGAGACAGTGTAGACAAGCAGTCAGAGCTGGAAGAGTCTGCTGCACCCTATACCCCCTCACCCCAGGGCTTCCCAACATTTCACCCCAACCCTTCCTCAGCTTTCCACAGGTCCAGTGCACCCTAAAACTGGTGTATGAGGCTGGGGGTACAACTTGGCAACAAGGCACTTGCCTAGTGCACTTGGGACCCTGAGAGTTCAGTCCCCAGCTCTGCAAAAATAAATGAGATGAGACAGTCAAAATAAAATAAAATAAAATAAAAAGACAAGGGCTTATACCCCATCTTTATTTATCATGCATCTAAAACCATCAAGCTCTTAGAAAGTAGACTGATGATTATGAGACAAATAGAATGAAGAGCTGTAGAATATGTGTAGTTTCAGTTTGCAGGATAAAACATCTCTAGAGATTCATTTTAAAAGACATTTCATTCTTATCTGTCCTGGAATATAGTTAAAATTAAGGGAACAAATTAATACTATGTAATATCTACCACATTTTTCAAAATTCAACTTTGGTTGAGAGAAAAATCTTGACTACAGCAGGCCCTCTCTATTTCATGGTTTGACTTTTGGAGCCTCGCTGCTTTGCATGTTTTCAAAAAATATTCTCAATTGTTTATTGCAGATTTTTTGCTATATCTCGGGGTTCTGCAGTACCATCCAGCATATGGATGTTGTTAAAATTACATAGGTTTATGAGTTTAGAAATGGTTAAGAACATTATGTGGGAAAGGTTTATAAAAGTGTGGGAAGGGTTTATATAGCCTTAAAATATATGTAAATACTAAATTAAATGCGATGTAGCTATTCGCTGATTTTCACTTATCATGGGCATGTCTCATATATAACCACTGCAATAAGTGAAGGACCACTGTATTTGTAAAATTTTACCATGTTTTCCTGACATTACAATTTTGATGTAGTAACAGTAATAGTACTTTTGTCTACATTTATGGACACTTGATATTTTTTATTAGAAGGAATTTTGCTTGCTTGTTAAGATTTTAATTCATTTAATTCAATTAAGTTTGTCATATAGTAGTAAAATAATATTAGATGATGTTTAAATATAAAAAGTGGACATCACTACAGGGCTACTAGATTGAAGTGCTTTTCTGGAGGATAGGAAGTTAGGTCTTTGTTGACAAACTCTCCTCTTTCTCCAGAAAGCTTGGTAAAAATATTTCATATATAGTCTGAGTATATTTCTTTTGCAGTAGCCCAGTGTGAGTACTGGTGCTTGATTGAGTTACTGACTTCTCTAAACTTTCCTCTTCATGTGCAGTTCTTATCTAAGCCTATCGCCATTAATTTTGTCCTGTTTTTATTGAGAAGTCAGTGAACAGTCTTCAGGCTCTCCTTGTATCAGGCACACATATTTTTCTTGTTGACAGTTCCCTTATTTATAAACTTTATTTTCACCAGCCCTTCCTTCAGTCAATTAGATGGCACTCAATTTCCATACTCCCCTAAAAATGGACTATTTTTGGTATTCTGTGTAAACTTCAAATGCCACAGAATGAAATGCTTATTATTTAAATACTTAATACTAATTCCTATTTTATGGATATGTTACCTCACAGTTTATTATTTGTGTTTTGATGATTATTTCAAAACCTTCTCATTCTATATTCCTCATATATTTCCTCATGTACATTTTAGTCAAAAAATTGGTGGGACCAGAACAGGTCCCTGTTACCTCTCTTTTCCTAATTCAAGATCCTTCTTATATTCTTAAATCTCAATAAATAGTACAGTGCAGTATAAATGTGATTGTTGTTCTGATTCATTTCTCAATTAGTATAATCTCTCATTAGTATTTTATTCTACTTTGTGAATGTCTGTCTTATGTTCTAACTTTCAGATAATTTTCAGTCTTCTGCTTTACCATAGCCCAGAACAAGAAAGGTGTCAGTGGGATTTGGTGGGACACACCTGCAGTCCTAGCCTGGAGGCCAAAGCAGGAGGCCTGCAAGTGTGAATCTACATTAGGCAACCTACTGACTTAGGAGACTCTGTCTCAAAATAAAAAGTAAAAAATGAGGGGGCAGATTGGCATTCGGGATATAGAACAGTATGAAAGCCTTTGGTTCTTAACACAACAAAAATATCCTGCACATGGTTTCTTATTATTTAAATTTTTTTCTTTGCTATTTCTGTGATGGTTAGACTAAAAATAGAATTTCTTTGCCATGATTTTACGAACGTCCCTTTTGAAGGGACTTTTAGGAGTCTCCTTCCATAACCTCTATGCTATGAGTCCCTGCCCACAGTTAAACTAAAAACATTTTTATATGTAATATTAACTTTCTCTGGTTATACTAGTATTCCTGGTACATCCTACAACTCTGCCTACTCCTTTCTGTTTGTTAGCCCCGGAAGTTGGCAGAGATTTTGGAACACAGGAGTAAGTAAGTAATTTAACTGCAATAAATATGTAAGACCTAGTATAAAAGGATTTCTTTTTAAAGAAAATGAATAGTTATTTTTTGTTTTTGAGAGAAAAATGTTTTTGTAAATTTGAAGTTGTTGAAAATATGTATAGTTATCAAAAATGTGTTTAAAGTTTTCAATTATATTCTATTACAATCTGAAGTGTTTTACTTAAAGTTCCTGGGTCATATCAGGAAAGGTATCCTATAAGTTACAGTTGAATAAGGTATGACAAGTTTTATCAAGATTATTGTGTGTGAAACCCATGCATTTGTCTCAGTTGACGTCTTCTGAAGGTAGTTCCTCACTTGCTTACCTAACGGAGACAGCTTCTCCAGAGGATAGTCATCATATTGAACAGAACTGTTCACTAGCAAAGAATAGAGTGAATGTGTGATACTTGTGTGTGACTGAGAATAATTGTTTTGATTCCCAAATAATTATTTAAAACACTTTTGTAAAATAACAATAAAATGCATTATATAGATATTTACCACATATTTATTAGATATTATTTTTCTATATTATTTAATTTTAAAACAAAGAATTATTTGATTAAGCAAATCTAGAACAACAAAATGTCATCATTCATGCAAACTGCTCTACCCGCTACTACAAATATGTGGATCCTGCAAAACTAGAGAAATGGTTAATTTTTTCTATCTTTATGTTTAGTAAAGAATATTACTTAACCTATGAGAGACTCATTACAGTGTAAGATATCTTTTAACATGTGATAAAAGTGCTTTCATCATAAATCTATAAAAAAGGAATTTAGACAGTGTGGTGCTTAGAATGCAATTACAGCTTGTTCGCCAGAGGGTGGGGACGCGGGACTCGGGGTGCACATCCTTGCCTCACCCTGCCTGGCTGTGCCCCCACTCCACTTCCCAGCTGCCTTGGCCTGCACACCTACCCTTCAGCTGTAGTGCCTCCGCCTTGGAACCTTGGGACTCCTAAGTCTAATTCCTGAAGCACTACCTAGAAACGTCAAAGTAAGTATCTAGACAGTGTCTAATCACTGATAAAAAAGACACAAAAAGGTGAGAATGTCATGGAGCTGGATTTTCCCATCAATTGTTGATGTGCTAAACTTTGAATCCCTGCAGAATGTGAAAAAATAATAATAATAAATAAAAAATAGTAAAAGAAATAGAAATAAATAATTAAAAATTTTTATACAGAAATTTAGAAACCTAACCATATATAACATTGTAGCAGGACAGTCCTATGACATTTTTTTCAAATGACTACCCAGTAACATTAGAACAACATGAAGATAATTCTCTATTTGACTTAGGTATGCTTTCCTCACCCCTTCAAATGATTTCGTTTTTCAAGAAATAAAGTGATTTGTTTATTTTTGAATTAATTTCTATAATGTTTGAAATCTACCTCAGGTAACTTCTGAGTTACATTAACAAATCATCATATGAAGTTATAACTGCTATACAGGCAGCTTTTCTTTTCTTTTGCTGATATACATACATACATACATATATATATATATATATATATATGTTTTTAGTCAATAGCTTTATTGAAAATGTATAATTATGTAGCAAATTAAAAATTATAGACAAATGAAATGTGAAAAATGCAAGATGTACACAGAGTGAATTTTAGAAAAATATTTCTGAAATGAATTCATAATATGAGATTAATAATAGATTGCACATTATAAAAATTATTTACAAACAAATAAATATAATAATAAAAATTCTGTAAAATAAACATGAAGAAGAATTTACAGGTCAGTCATATAACAGTTCTTTCTGTGCAAAATCAAGAAACTTATATACATATAATTAGAATTCTCAAAGTAAAAGTAGGTAGGCAATGAATACCTAAACATTTAAAATTTCTGAATTTAGCTAAAATTATAGTACCACATTTCCAAGAAAAATGAACCTTCTGCACAAAAAATATGAATAAAATCACACTAAGACACATAAAACTGAAATAGTTGAAAACTAATTGTAAAGGGAAAAAAATCATTAAAGCGTATACATGGAAAAAAATATTAGGTATGGAGGAGCAAAATTAAATAGCATCTTATTCACATTATAAAAAAAGAACACGTGAGTAAGAAACTAGACTTATTTATTTATAGGACTGAAAAAAAATCTGTCTTCATTGAATTTTTACTTAGAAAACATACCTTAGAAAACTAAAAGTAAAATATTTTCCAGTTTACAAACTGGAAATATTCTAATACCTCCAGATGTATCATATAGAAAATAACAAAGACCATAATGCAGAAGGCCAGAGACGTTGCTGCATGGTCCTGGATAAAGAATAAAGAGCTCTCAAAATTGCAATTATATAGGACTATGTAAAATATAATTATACTATATGAACCCATTGAAGATTTCCACAAAACAGTACCAATCTTCTGTCACATTATATACACATTTTTTCATATATATATATGTGTGTGTGTGTGTGTGTGTGTGCATGTGTGTGTGTATATATGTAAAAGACAAGGAAGAGCTAACATAAACTCAATGGAAAATGCAAAATTGAAAGTTTCTAATAATAGGAGAAAGTATCGTACCATGTCTTATAAGTAGATTGTAAGTCAAAGATACAGTTTAAATCTTAAAACAAAAATTAAAAGTAAACAATATTCAGAAAATTAATTAAATATTAATTTATTCAAAATTAAATTAAATATTTCAAAATAATATTCAAAATGAAGATTAAATTGTGAATCCAACTAAGAGGTCAGAATGTGGCATATCATATATATGAATCTGTTATCAAAGTACACACAGTATTTGAATAGGTTAATATATACAAGAATATCAACTAAGAAAAAGTTTTCATGATAGTAAAGAATTACTAAGAATAAAACATAACAAAAATATTAGAATGGCAAATATATGACCAGCATTTCTAACAATTTGGGGATAGGGTATCGCACAAAGTTCTAGTATGTGGTGGACGTGGACAGTGCCCATTATGCTTACTGGTGGCCAGGTGACACTTGTGGAACTGAGCTACTGCTGTTTCCTTGATATCCACCCTGTACACCTGGACAGATCATGACCATAGGGTGCAGGAGAAGTCCATTTGGAGAGTGTGCTGATGGAAATATTTTGCTGCTGTATACAAAAGAATTATTGAAAGACTGCCGTTGTATGTCTCTTTTTCTCCTGTGTTTAATTGTTTGTCCTTTTTGGTGGGTTCTTTCCATTCTCATTCATGGACTTGTGATCATTTTGCTCCCTCTAGAGAATACCTTTTAGCAGTCTGTGTAGGGTTGAATTTGGTGTCATGAAATTCCTTAGTTGTTCTTTTCTGAGGAAGTACTTCACTTTTCCATTAAATTTGAAAGTGAGTTTCCCAGGATATATGTCTGGGTTGGAATTTGTTTTCTTGCAAGACTTGAAGTACTTTGCTCCATGCTCCTCTTGGCTTGATGGTTTGTGGAGAGAAATCTACTGTTATTCTGAAGGGTCTTCCTTAAAATGTGGTGTTTCTTTTCTCTAGTGGGTTTTAGTATACTGTTCCTGTGCTGAATTTCTGGGATCTTGATTATTGTATGTCTGGGTGTCTTAATTGGGTTGATGTTATTTGAAGTTATATATGCTTTGGTTACCTGAATGTCAGATTGTTTCCCCATATTAATGAAGTTTCTGCTATCACTTCTACCTTCATATATCATTTGTATTGACTCCTTTCTCATTGATGCCTATTAATCTTAAATTGTTCATCTTTGCATCATCTTGCAGGTGTTAAATTATATTTTCCTGCAACCTAGTTTTTCTTTCTTTTGTACATTGAGACAGGGTCTACAGGTTCTACAGTAGGGTCTCACTGCATAGATCAAACTCATAGTGGTTCTCCTGTTTACAGCCTCCCAAGTTCTGGGATTACAGGTGGGTGCCACCACACCCAGTCTCAACTGCCATCTCATTGTGTCCTGGGGGCAGAGCTGGAAGAGCATGGCTGGAGATCAAATTCATGGCCCCTGGGTCTGCCTAAACAGGTGCTTTAATCTGTTGAGTTATTTGGCTGGCCTCATCCTAGTTGTTTTTAAGACATCTTTTCTAACCTTTTCACTAGCTGCAATGGTGTCTTCAGAGTCTGAAAGTCTATTTTCACTTTCATTCAAACAGTTTTGCCAGCTTGTGATTGAGGTTTTATGCTTTGGTTACTCGAATGTCAGATTGTTACCCCCTTTAATTTTCTGTATAGCACTTTCAATCTGTTTCATGCATTCTATTTCTTTCCTATATTGCTCATTCTAGGATTCCATCACTTTTCCATTGTCCTCTTTTTTTTTTTTTATCTTATCAGTGTCTTCTTTAAAAGTACTTAGTACTTCTTTCATTATAGTTATCATTTCTTGTTTTACTTCAGAAATTATTTCTCATCTGATTTCTTCTATACCTTTCTGCTGTTTCTTTACTTCAGATGGCATTATTTCAGAGATTTCAGGTATATGATTTCCAGTTTCTTCTATGCTATTGTTCTGGTTGGGGCCAGGTTCTGAGAAGGTATTTTGCTCCTTCTCTTTGTCATTTTGAATAGCACCATCTTCTGACCCTTGGCAAAAGAGTTATTACCTTAGCGCCAGGTCTGGATCTACCAAGTTCAAACTTGCCCAGGTGGGTGTGGCTTATGTCTGGCTGCTGTGCTCCAATTCTTCCTGCTGCAGCCCTTGGAACTGAATATGCCGTGTCACTCCTGGATTAGCTAGGTGGAACCTTCCTCTAGCCTCTCTGCAAGGAGTTCTGGCTCTGGGTTCCAACCTGTCTGATGGAGGAAGATCCAGTCAAACACAGGGCCTGGTCACTGGTTAGAGTGAGGATCTAGAAGGCCATAGCCTGCCCCACCACCCCCACACACACATGCAGGGCCTGCACACTGCCTCCAAGCCAGCAATTCTGACAGAAGAATTGCAGCCTCTATAAAGTTAGTGGAGGTTCCTGTCCATATACTGCTAGCTCCAAGGTGGAGTGGGCACATGGCAGAAGACAGCAGTTCACAGTGGTGGGAGACAGCAAAGACTCACCTTTCACACATATTGGTATTATTAGAACAATGTGATTATCAACCAGAAACCAGCTTTTATTGCATGGCTCACAGGTTAATGTCAATTGATCCTGTTTTTGTGGTTTAAATTGCACAATTTGCCATATGCTGAAAAGCTATACTTAGAAGTGTTGCAACTACTCATTTTTATATATGTAGTATAACTATATTTAGTTTGATTTCTTAATTTCTCTAGGGACAGAACAAGCTTCAGTGCCAAGTAAACACAGCCTGATCATGATTTCCTTCTCAATTGAAAGATTTAGAAAGGTTAAACAATTGTGATATAATTTGGACCTTGAAATTTTTGCTTCCTTTACATAAGCTATATAAAAGTATGTCCTCAAGTTCCACTGCAAAAGAAAAAATTATAAAAATAATATGCTTCCAGTGAATTTTCTTTTCTAACATAAATCTATTTGTTTACCTTTTTCTATTGTTTATTAGCTCAATCACTGGTTGATCCAAAGTCCATAACGCTTATATTACACATCAATATATTATTTGAAGTGCAAGGAAAATGAATTTCATATTGTCAGCTGTTTGTTTGCATTTCATGATTTCTTTTCAAAGAGAAATGGAGCTGTCTTTGCAGCTAGGAATTTCAGAGTTGGACCAAGTTAAACTGCCAGTGGCCAGAAAGTTTATAGTGCTCCTGTCTATTATGCTGACAGCTGTGCTGTAGCACACCCAGCACCGCTCTTGAAGGCGGAGTAAAATTTACAGTCCTGTTATGTGAGAGAATATGAAGGTGTTCCCACATGCCTCTCCTTTATGTTTCCAGCCATGTGAAATTTCATCATTAGCTCATTGTCCAGCAGTGTCAACATTAACACCACACAAAAGATATGTGGCAACTATGGTCTGTGAATGGATCATATAGCTAAATAATGAAAATGAATTATTTTAACTGAAAATATAAAACTTTTGCAAATAGGCTACAATTATTGATTGATTGTATAAATATGGGTCTTCTCCTTTCAGTCAAATGTCTGATATTATTCCCCCATGTCCACTCAAAGCCTCATGGAGCCTTGGGGAAGCTTCTGGAGATGGTGACTGATTCTTGATCCAGTGCTGGGATTGCTGGTGTGAGTGCTGCACCCTGGCCCTGGGGTGGATGATCTACATTATAACACGTGGCAGGGACACATGTCCTATCTGCCTCAGCTGTTGCCACTCCCTTTGCTCATTTTACTTTTTGCTAGCTGCCATGGGCCACTGTTCTGTGCCATGTGGAGCCATCTGAGATTGGACTGAAACTTCCACTAACTGTGAGCTAAATAAACCCTTCCTTCCTTCATTTTGGGTGTTGGGTATTTGTCCCAGCAACAGGGGAAGAGTAACTGAGACAATTCTTTTATTCATCCTCCCCTGTTCTCCTCTCCATCCCTCTCTGCATATCTTGCCACATTTTGAGTTTTCTTCTTTAGTTTTTTCATGTTTGGTTCGCACTGGGAACATAAAGGCATTCACTGAGGACAGTGGGTACATGTACAGAATGCATTTAGTCTTTATGTGCTCCCCTGCCTTGGGCTCTTGGTCCTTTTCCAAATAGCGAAGGACCCATTTCCCTGTTTCCTTCTACTGATCATTTATTTTGCTCTGTGTTTGTACTTTTAATTTCTGATATGATACTTAAGGTTGTATTTCACTTAGCGTTATATTTGCAAAATATATTCGTTTACCTAGAAATGCCTCAAATTTACCCTTTATAGACAAGTGCTATTGTACTATGTATAAATACCACATTTTCTTTATCCATCTGCAGGTGAAAATATAGGTCAATTTTAAGATTTTACATTGAGTAAAACAATTTATGCATGATAATATGTTGTGTCTAAAATGTGTGCCTTGAACAAGTGAATTTTTTTTTTAAACCTCAATGCTTCTACTCTACAAAATCATGGAATGAAAGCTTTGGATCTTGTGCATCAGAAACAGAATGATTATCTTCCTTTCCTGAGGATCAGGGTTGCTACTCCTGTAACAAGAGGCCTGTTGGCAAGAGGACATTTAATGGTACATGGCACAGAAGTCATCAGCCTGAGGATCAGAAGACTCCCAGGAAAGTGCATACTGCAGGTTTGATCTGGATCAGTTAAGAGCTGCTGTGGAAAGAAGGGGTGAGGAAGAACAGAGGTGATGAAAAATACGAAAGAAGTGGAGACTCTACGCTGTGGTCTCTCCTTTCTGCAGGCATTTACCTTGGATGCTGGAAGCTATACATTCTGCTCTGACCTTTCAGTTATAGAAATTGAAGAAAAGGATTTGACAATTTTACAATCCAAGAATAGCTTCCTAAGGATTTAAGAGCTATCTCTTTGAAATGTGATAGATGGCACACATTTATCCCACATTCTCTGGGAGGGTAGGGATGTAATTTAACATGTGCCTAATTCCAAGATATAATTCTTTCCTATGCATTAAAAATAGTAGTTTATCTTCAAGAAAAGACAGCTGGTACACCCAGACTTCATAGTGTTTTGCTTCGGGGGGAACTGAGCTCCCAGTGCATCCCTGCCTCTGGTCAGCACTGCAGGGCTGTCAGATACATAGAGCATGTTCATTGCCTACTGTGATGAACACAGTTTTAGTTTGCAGCAATTTTAGTTTAATAAATAATCAATCACAAAAATTGAAATTATTTAACATATCATGAATATTACTTATATAACATTAGTTACTTATATCATATTATAAAAACATATTCTTAAACAAAATATTTTAAAATATAGAACAGATATTTATACTTCAGTCAGTTTTTTATATGGTACTTAGTTTATACTATACTTGTGAAAAGTTCCCACCAAATTCTTTCATTTCTGTATTAAAAACATAGGCTTATAGCTCATGATAATTACGTGTTAAGGACTCATTAAGAAATGTCTTCTTCGCATGCAATTAGTTGTAATCCATTTCAGCCTTTTAATAAAGATAATACGTTTTAATCTCATTAGTACATTAAGTCCAAAAAGCCTCTAATGATCATCCAATCAGTTTCCATGGTAAAAGAATCTTAGTCTTACAGAGAATAATGCCCATCAGACCTTAGTCACTCAGATGCAGAAATCGACCTCAGGATGAGCTTTTTCCCCACTCCCTGGGCCAATAAAAAAGTGGTACTTCAGTACAGAACTCAATTCTTTCCAGGATTCTGGCTACAAACAAAACTGAATGAGAATGGAGTCAAGTTTTCCCATAAAGTCATCATTGAGCAGAAACACTGAACTTGACAGTGTTTTTTTAAATTTATTTCAGGGTCTCCAGGGACTTCACGGTCTCCAGCGTCCATAGGGTTTCACCGCATAGATCAGACACATAGTGATTCTCTTGTTTGCAGCCTCCCAAGACCTGGGATTACAGGCGTGAGCCACCACGCCCAGTCTCAATTGCCATCTAAAGGTGCCTCTGGGGTGGGGCCAGCACGGCAGGTCTGGGCATCGAAGCCCCAGTCCCACTTTAATTCACTGAGCTATTTGGCCGGCCCATAACATTTTAATTGTTAGGAAATGATGGAAATTTTAGGAGGCAGGGCTTAGAGAGAAATATGCAGGTCAAGGGGCTGAAACACTGACAGGTGTTGAAAAAGCTTGTGAGAGCCCTGCGCCCCCTTTGTGGTTGGGTTCTAGATGCGACAAGCACACCCACTATCATCTGCACTCATCAGAAGCCAAAGCATTAAATAATTGGAACGTTGAAACGAGTGAGGCAATTACAAATTTCCATTTTATAAAATTAATATCCTCCAGAATTTGGATGTAGTAATACACGGAACTCACTAACAGGCACATTCCTTAAAATTTACTATCCATGTAGCATTCAGGTTAGGATTTGGTGAGAGGTTTGGAGAGATTTCAAAGTTCTTCAAACTTTGTATCCTGTAGAGGCTATTGAGATACTCATGTTCTTGTTTGTAAACACCCAGTTAATTTGTAAATAGCAATAAATAATTAGACCTCTGAAAAATGTGTTATTAAATTTCTAGTATAATTTCTTGAGGAAGGTAATGCATTATAATAAGCTTCAAAATTTTAACAGACACAAGTGCCATTTAAAATAAAATTAAACAATAGTGGAGACTAAGTTTTATTTCAGTATGATGAGTTTTCCTTTGTAATTGTCGAGCATGTCTTTTTCTCATTTGATATTGCTTGCCTAGTAATAAAAGCAACAGAGACAGCAAGCACACTAGAATATTTCCGCTGCACTCACCGGCCCACGGCAGTCCTTTATGTTTGGATAGTTACCTTGTGCCTGACTGTAGGCTGTGTAGGTTCAATTTCTGTTGTAAATTTCTCTGGCTTTCTGAGTTAATTTATTCATTTTTGGAACAAAATACTCAGTACTCACAATTTTAGAAAGGAGAGGTTTATTTGTCTCACAATTCCTCAGGTTTTGGTCCATAGTTTGCGAGGTTAAATGCAGACCAGCAGGGCCAGAAAGCTTCACAGGAGAGGAGAAACACCTGCTGCCATGGAGGAAGGAAGCAGAGGAGGGAGGAAGAGAGGCAGAAAGGGGGGAAAGGAGGGGGGGCAATGAGAAGGGATGGGGACGCGTCCTTCCAGCCCACAGCCCACACCCTCGAGCAGGCTACCTTCCAGCACCACAGTGGGCTACCAACTCATCAGTGAACTCAGCCACTGATGAGCATCACTTTGCCATGTTCCATCGCCTCTCAGGGATCTTCCCATGGATGCAGTGGCTGGAAGCACCACCCAGGTTCTGGAGGTGGATTTATTTAATGTCCACAGGCACTGATAGGGTTTGCTCCCCAAATGTCAGGCCCCAGAGGCTCAGGAAGGGCAGTTTGTGAGGGCTTCAAAGGGGGAAATACAGAGCAGGATGGCTTGTGCATTGAGGATTGTTTCATACAATGTCCATCACGGTGACTATACACACATCATGACCATGTGTAGCTGTTTCTGGGGATAGAAGGAACAGGAACCCTAACAGGAACAGAAGAGAACTGGAGATTACTTGAGCACCTAACAGAAATGAAGCATATTATTTGGGGGAGGGCATTTTCCACTCTATGGATGCATGTGGTCTGAGAGGATATCTAGATACAAATAATAATATTTGAAAACTTGAATGGATTAGGGTTGGATACAGACATCAGAAACAAACAGCAGCTTTTCCTTGATTAAAATATGGGGGGCTGGTGAAATAGGTTAGTGGACTAAAGCGCCTGCTTAGGTAAGCGCAGAGACCCTGGTTGGATCCCCAGTACCACAAGCACCTAGGGTGGGCTGAGCTGGCCAGAGTCCTGGTGGAGTGGGGCACACCTGTAATCCCAGCACCAGGGAGACTGAAAACAGGAGAATCACTATAAGTCTGAGCTGCACAGTGAGACCCTATAACAACTAAATATTTTTTTTAAATACTATTATCAGCTTTTTACTGTCCCATTTGGTGACATAGAAGTTTATTTTACCTGAGAGTGGATTTAATGATAGTATTTGCACTAATAAGAAAAAAGAAGGAAGTGAGCTGCCCCAATGAGGCAAAACTTTCTTTTCCCCATTGACAATATTTTAGGGTTCTTGTCCAACTTCTCAAGGACTTTTAAATTGAAGGCCAATCTAAAGATGAGAATTAGTCCCACTTTTGACACATGCCCTCTACTGTGATCTGGTTTCTCCTTACAGAGACCATATAGCCAGCACTGAAAGTTAAAAGGAGGGAAGGATTCTCATGGCTCACAGTTGGTAGGGGTTGTAGTTCACAGAAGTTGGCTGCATAGAAGAATGGCAGAAAGGACATAGCTCGCAGCAGCAGAGGACAGAAGGCAGCAAAGCAGCAAGCAGCAAGTGACAACAGAAGCTGCTTTCTGTCCCTGATGTTCTGTCCAGGCTACAAATCCTTAGGGTGTTCAGCACTAACACCCAGAGGAGGCCTTCCTATTACCCAGGCCCAGAATGCTGCCATGACAGTCAGTGGACTACTTTAATAATCACACAGCCTTAATCTGAGCATCACACACTCTAGATCCAGATGTTGACCACCTGAGTCTTTGGGGGGCATCTAGACACAAGGACATAAGACCTGTGGACACAAGAGTTGTGGACACAACTTTACTCAGCTCTGTGGCTACATAAGTGGACTTGGAAGGATAATGACTTTCTTGATCACTTGGACACATTCTTCTGAAAAATAAATAAAATCATGCTGAGAGGGCTCAGTCTTCCTGAGTTTCTCTAAAGTTAATGATGTTTCTTTAACTCATGCATCCCAGGGAATATTTCTTTGTCAGCATAAGAACTAAAAGAAATGTTGTACATTATTTTAAAATTAGGAAAATGTATAAATTATATGCACATATTATGTGCCATTGTTGTAGGCAACCAATTAGAAATATTACAGGTAATCAGACAGGCCCTTGCAGGACCCAGTGGGTAAGGCAAAACATGTTGCAAATGTGGGAGAGGAAGGTACCATTTCCTTGGGCCAGACCTCAAGGCAAAAGATGCAACAAATGCACACACATACCTCCTTAGGGAAGTACATCAGGGACTGGCATTTTAAGCAGGTATCAACCACTTTGAAAAAGCCAGGAAGTTGATAACCTAACTCCCTGCAGGGAAGCCCCTGTCCTGCAATTCATGCCCACTTGCTTCATGACTCATTTCCCCATTTGCTCCTGATTTAATCAATTTTACCTGGGCAGTTATGGTCATGATCTTTATTGGGTGACCATAGTGTTGCCCTGCCTCATGCCCACCTTGTGATTCCCGTGTTTCCTGCCTTGGGCCTGCCTTACAGCATGGATTTGCTCTATACAAGTTCCTAGAAAAGGCAGGGTCCTTGGCAACCCACTCCATACCCCTTCTGTCTCTTTATCTTGGGTAGAATCTTTCCTCCCTTCAATAAATATATTCTTCTCTCAACCTCTGCTGTTCCTAAAATTCTTCAATTTTAAAGGACAAGAACTCTTACTAGATATCTAGTGGTTTGGGAGTTTCTTTCCCCTGTATTATTGTGAGAGGAAGAACTTCACTGGACAAAGTTAGAGATGGCAGGAAAGTCCTATTCAAGGTTACTGTCATAGGAAAGAAACATAATACCTAGGTCTGAATTCAACAATATTGAAAAAAAGTCAAGACAGTTTTTAAATGTTAGAATTGGTTACCTGGAAAGCAATGAAAGGCATTAGGGAAATTGTCTGTCCAGGAAATGTATGAAGCAATGGTGAATTAATCCTAAACTTAGAAGTATCTTTCCCAGTAATTGCTAAGTGGAGTTAGGCTTTACCCTCCTACAGAGATGGACAGGCCAGTACTCTCTCCCTTCTTGATTATAGTTTAAATAGATGGCTGAGGTCTCTGAGGAATGAATGATTGCCTGTCTTTATTTATATTCTTTGAACCCACTTTTTAGTGGCTTTAATTTTCTCTTTAAAAACCTAATTTTATTCAGAGATTTCTTTTAACTTTTTTGCTTGCTGTTGTAAATCTATGATTTGATCATTTTTTAATATGAAATGTTGCTTTATTGTGGACTCTGAATTAAATCTCTTTTATCCTTGAAGAATATCAATAAAGACAGACATGCTTCCATTTCTCAGAGGCCTCATGGCCATCTGTTTAATCAAGACTTCTACCTACTTGGTCTTCCAGTAGATCTGGCATTTCTGTTTTAATATTTAGATCGTTGATCCAGCTTTACTTTAGCGCATGGTGACACAAAGTCAACATTCAGAAAAAAGCACTATATAATGAAAATTTCAATGTAATTTTTTTAACATTACAATGCAATATTTTTCTTCCTGAAAAAAGAGCCTAAAAGGATATCAGAAAATGAAAAGATATCCCTTGTTCATGGATAGGAATAACAAATATTGTGAAAATTTCCATACTCTTAAAACTGTTCAAAATACCATTAGCATACCTCACAGATATAAAGAAAACATTCTTAAAATTCATTTGGAAACAGAAGAAACCTACAAGAGCACAAGTATGCTGGGCAACAAAGACAATGCAGGAGGCATCATAATCTCTGATTTTAAACTATACTACAAAGCTACAATGATTAAATAAGAATCACACTGGGGAAAAAATATACCTGTGGATCAGTGGAACAGAGTAGAAGATACAGACAAAGCTCTAATACACTCAGTCACCTTGTCTTTGATAAATGGGACAAATTTGTTCACTGAAAGAAAGAAAGCCTTTTTAATAAATGGTGCTGAAAAATCTGGCTTTCCACATGCTAGAGACTAAAATGAGACCTATCTCTATCAACATGCACTGAACTAAAAACAATATGCTATACAAAGAAATCCTGTCTGTGTTTCATATTCATATTACATTAAAATTTTGTTTTGTTATTTATAGGAGAATATGGTAATTAAACATAGGGAAAATATCATTCATCTTCATGTAATCAGTTTTGATTTCTTTTATATATATATGAAAAACATTTTTTGTCATAGTAATTTCCATTTTACAATATAGTGAAGAATATAAACATATATTATAATACTGTCACAAATATACTACAATACTACAATATCCTGTTACAAATATTATAATATATTAATATATGCAAATATAATACTATTTAGAATAAAATAATTCTCCAGAATTATAGAAAGCTGATTAGGGGTGGGGAGATAGCATGATGGTATAAGTGCCCACTTGGAAAGTTTGAGGACCTGGGTTTGAGTCCTGGTACAGCATGCTGTGCAGAGGCCAGAAACCCTGGGAATATTGTGCTGGACACCAAAACAGGGCATGGTGGCTCACGCCTGTAATCCCAATGTCAGGGAGCCAGAGCAGGAGGACCACTAGGAGTTTGAGCTTTGTAGCAAGACTCTGCACCAAATAAACAAATAAATATTTTTTTAAAATAAAGTTAATATTGTAATTAAATACAAAACATTTAAAAACAAATGCAAATTTTACTGAAGTGCAATATAAAGCAGTATTCTACTATAGAAAAAGAAAATAGTGATTCTGAACATGTCCTGAGCAAAACATGACATATTTCTTTGCATGCTGAGTGACTCCCCAGTTACAGTACACTGACATTTTTCACGAAGAACACAAATTGCTGAGTTTTCCTTGATCTTTTCACAGGATCTGATCATCACAGGAGGTTGAACAAAACCACATAAAAATACCATGGGAACTAGGGATGCTATGTGACCACATTTTCCCCTAATTTAATTTAGCTAATCTCCTTAGCACCTACATTTTCTTTGAAATAAATTACAAGCATGCTTTAGAACCATGATAGCAGCCTTAAAACAATGGTGGATATTTGTATCTTTCATCAGTAAGGCAGCCTGCATAGATAAATCCTCAGCTAATTACCTTTCTATTTACGTGCCTATAGTTTGCTCCATGGCAAAGAGGATTTGAAATGACTTACTCCCAAAGCCAAGAAAACTTTAGAGTACTTGTAATATACAAATTACACTTCAGAAAATAATAATTAGTCTTAAGATCAAGAATAAAGGAGAGACTATTAGAATGTCTATTAATAGACATACTTGCTGATTGCTGACTTGTTGCTCTTTCTTTGGCATTTACAATTACCAATTCTGGGATTTATTCCACAAATAGTCATTTTAGAATCAATTATTATATTAATCTTTTTATATCAGTTGCTCTTTTCTCATTGCTGGGACAAATACCTGACACTCAAAATGAAGGAAGGAAAGGTCTGTTTAGTTCATAGTTAATGGAGGTTTCAGTCCACACTCAGCTGGCTCCAAGGGAGACTGGCACATGGCAGAGAGCAAAAGTTTGTGGTGCCAGAAAACAAGCAAAACAGCAAGGGCAAAAGGGAGGAGTAGCAGCAAGTAGTAGCCAGACCAGAGAGTAGGTCTGGCTCTCCAGCTCTTATGTTCCATTCAGGCTCTTCCCCCCAGCTGGGTGCAGCATTCAAACCCACAATTGCAGCAGTACTGAGACCAGTGATTCCAGCCTTGGATCATGAATTAATCACAACCTGTAGAACTGTGCCTCAATAACTACATGAGGCGTTGGGGAGACAATCACACACAAACCATAACAAGCAATAAAAAAATTTCAGTATTATACAGAAAAGGGAAAGTGTCCTTTGATCACATTCTGAATGAATTTGCAATAGATCAGGCCATGTTCTCTACTTTTTTGGCTGAAGTCTCTAGGTCCTATTTTATAGGCTCTTTATTCATTTTAATGAGATAAAAGATAAAACAGCAATGAAACAGTTTCAAAAAAAGTCAGTAGGACAGTTACAATAATATATATCATATTGCTGCCTTTGTAGTAGTTATTCAGAGGACAAGATGCAGACACAATATCTTGCCTAAACAATATTAGTACAAACCTTTCTTCTCAATGAACTAAGAGAAAGTAGCTGTACATATATCCTAACTCTCTTCTGGATGTTTAACAACTAAAGTTTGCAGGCCAAAAATTAGAGAAATAGATGGGCTAAAAAAGATAGCCAATATTTTGGCCCTAGCCCTTCAAGGTCAGTGAGGATTCAGGACATAAAAGAAACTCTGTTGTGATATTCTGTAACTAAGTGGTGTCCCCAGTTTTCTGATCAAGGAGATTATGGGACCACAGAGGGAAGTGTATAGTGTGCCTAAGAAGAGTCACCCCGATAGAAAAAATTCTATCAGGCTTTCACAGAGAGCAATTGGTCAAGCAATGGCTATGACTCATCCAGATGGCTGAAACTGACAAAAGACCCACAAAGTACAATACACAGTTTCAGGGTAAACCCTGAGGGGGTGTGACTGACCTTCTCAGATAGCAAAAGTCACATTTTTAGTTTTACAGGTCTTGTTTTATCTTGGTCTTAACCATTCAGCAGAAAAGTGTAACCAGGAGGTATAGGCTTTAGATTATATCCTATATATTTTAGCTTCAGTTATCCTTCTATAATTCTCACAGCTTCTCTTAGACTTCCTTGTGTTTGGAAAGCTATTTTAAAGAATTTGAGCCTGAAAATGACTTAAAGTCTATATTCTGGAAGCATTGGAAACAAGAAAACAATTTTTATATGATTGTCAGTCTGAGATAGTAGGCACCAAGTAGATGTTCTCAATATTTACTATAAAATTAGATTCACAACTGATGAAAGCTGTTTGGCTTTCAGCAGAAACTATTTATTATATGTTTGTTTCTGCTGTCTTTGCATTATGGTACACATGGAACTGTCATTGTCAAATTAAGGAAAAGTCAGACACATTATTTTTATTATTTAATTAAATTTTTTATTCATTTATTTATTTGGAACAGGGCCTCACTATGCAACTCAGATCCACATGATCCTCCTGTCTCAGGCTTGCTAGCACTGGGATTAGAGGCACATGTCACCATGCCCAGTTCTGTGGCCACTACGGTGGCATGGCATGTGCTGCTGGAGACTGAACCTGGGTCCTTGTATTTGTCCAGCAGGCACTCAGACCACTGAACTATTTCCCTAGCTCCACCCTATTTTTTATTACTTCATTATATATTGCTTAATTTCTCAATATTAAGGATTAAAGTCATGACCTTCACACTAACATCTAAAATCCTGGAGTCCCAGGACTTGTCACAAGATTTTATTAAAGAGGGTCTCACTAAATTTGCCAGCCAGGACTCAGATTTGTGATATTCTTGCCTCTGCCTCCCAGAGCTCAGGAATTATAACCAAGTGGTTACTGAGTGAGCTCAACCAGATTTTTAGGCCTATATTTATCTGATATCTCCATAAATTTTTTTGGCCATGTAGACATCCTAAAATAGTATTGATTTTATGAATTTATTTATTTATTTTTGTATTTTAAGGAAGGGTCTACAGGGTGTTCAGGGTCTCGCTATTAGATCAGACTTGTAGTGATTCTCCTGTTTAAAGCCTCCCAAGAGCTGGGATTACAAGTATGCACCCCCAGCCCTGAGCCTGCCTGAGGGCCCTTTGGCTGGCTATTATTTTATTTATTTATTTATTTATTTATTTATTTATTTATTTATTTATTTATTTATTTAGTGGTACTGGGGATTGAACTCAGGATCTGTGCTTGCCAAGCAAGTGCTTATTCTATGAACTAAGTCCCCAACCCCTATTTTATGAATTTAGCAATGAATGTTTACAGGGTTTATTTCTTTGATTAGCACATAGTAGATGCTTTCTGTTTGTTTTTACTAATGTTCACAATATTTTTTTAGTATCGATTTGCCATTATGCTAGGGATGCTGTTATCAAGCTATTCTTTTTTATTATATGAGGCAACTACATTTTCATAACTGAAAATGAATTTATTCAGGGGCTAGAAATGAGTTCCAACTCCAAGTAACTATATTAATTCAATAATTATATAACCTTTCGTTATCCAATTATTTGTCATTTTACCAGTCATAAAAATACCTGGCTTGTGATCCATCTAAATAATCAAATAAAACCATTCACAATTAAATTACATTTTTTCTTTTTGTTTAAGTGAATTTGTTATGGTGTGTGTCTAGGTGTCCCTGCAAAGCCTCATGCAGTCATGGGGCAGATGGAGTTCTAGAGTTTGTGATTAACTCATATTCCACTGGGTTTACAGGTGAGTGCTGCTGGGATTATGGGTGTGAGTACTGCACCCAGCCTGGGGTGGATGGCCTGACTCCAACATAGAGGAGATACACTTGCTGTCTGCAACCACTGTTGCTGTTACTCCTTTATTTATCTCTTGCTGTTTTGCTGCCTTCTGCCACCCTCTGCCATGTGCCCTCTGCCTCGGAGCCAGCTGAGTATGTACTGAACCTCTAGTAACTATGAGCTGAACAAACATTTCCTTCCTTCATTTTGGGTGTCAGGTATTTGTCCCATCAACCAGGGAGGAGGAACTGAGACATAATTATTACCAAATCGCACATAACAAAACAGATTAAGTCAGCTAGTATTTTTACATTAGGTTTCCTTACCTAGAGGCTCTTCTGTGCACACCTGGGTGACATCTGCTCTTGTGTCCCATGTGAGCTGTCTTGTCTCACAACAGAGGACCTCAGTACATCCGGAGGTATAAAGTGACTGTGGATAGTACCTTCTCCTGACCAAGGTTTGTGTTTCCTTAAAAATGCTACCATCAGTTGACCCATTGTCACTGATTATGGTGTTAGGGTTAGTTCTACAAGGACTCTTATGGTTACTGAGTTCTCTTTTCACTTGAAGGATTTTTATTCCTCCAAAAGGAATTTGGTTCGCACAAAACATACTATAACAGAACAGAACAACAGCAGGAGATTTGTATACTAAACACATAGACTAGCGCTGAGCACAAAAGCCCTGTGAATATTTATACAAAACAGCGAAGCACAGTCCCTGAGCAGACTGTGAAATCAAGTTGTCTTTTTCTTTTGTATGATTAAATAAATGATTCTAAGAATCCCTTACAAATACGAAATAATTACAGACTCCTAGCCCCTTTCATAAAATAATTCTGAAAGGTATTATACAAGCAATTGAAAATGTGTTTGAAGTATAAACGGCTACTCCTATGTATTGTGCTCTGTTTACAAACCTGAACCAATCCATTGATCAAAAGAAAGCTTGTGGTGGGGCTGCATGTGGGGGGATATGAAAATTGTTCAGAAGCAACAAATTTGATCTCTATAGAAGAAGTGAGTTGTTGCATAGATGTGCCAAGTCCATTTGGCTCCAGGACCTAAAATCCTATTTCATAGAAGGATTGCGCTTGTAGGAAGGACAGTCCCCCTTACCCTAGCCACAGTAGTACCATCTTGTAGGGGCTGATGTTGGGCGTGGGGGTGGCTTTCTCCAGCCACTGAAACTGCATGTTGGGCTGCAGCCTAGCAAGATCATTGCTATGTTTGTGTCTAGGTGTCCCCAAAGCCTCATGCAGTCATAGGGAAGGTCCTAGAGTTTGTGATTAATTCATGATCCAGTGCTGGGATTATGCGTATGAGTGCTGGTGAGATTATGGGTAGAGTGCTGCTTGGACTATGAGTGTGAGTACTGCTACGATTATGGGTGTGTTTGCTATACCCAGCCTGGGATGAAGAGCCTGAATGTGATGTAAGGGAGACAGACCTACTCTCCACTGCCATTGTCATGGCTATGTTTCCCATCTGTTCTGTGCTCTTTGCTGTAGTCAGTCTGCAGCTTGTTGGCCCATTTAGGGGCAGGCAGGTGTTTCTTTTATATCTCCCTTGGAAATTGGAAGAACAATGCTAGTAGATGGCTCCTTCCTAGAATATCTCCATTGACCCTTGGCTAACAATTGGAAAGTTATATATTTTAATAGGAGCATACAGTCCTTTCAAAAAACAGTCTTGACTCAGAGAAGTGAGAATGGAAATATACTTTTGATTTTTGTGGTGTCTATAACAAAATGATTTTTGTTAGGTTTTTTTTGGGGGGGAGGGTTGGCACTCCAGGAACTAAACCTAGGGACTCAAACATGCTAGGGAGGTCCTCACACATACTAGGAAAGCGCTATTTCCTGACTGACACCGCTGCTCCAGCAAAATGAAGTTGAAAAGGGAGTCCGAGTCACTGCATTAATGTTATCATTTCACCCTTAAAGTCTGTTCTTATCATTTAATCCTTTGGATATCTAGTTTCTCAAAATCTTCACTGTAGCTTTTCATGGTGAGTCATTAACTTATATACAGATGTTTCTTTTCTTCTGCTGTACATTAGGACCCTATGGATCTAAGTTATAATGCTTGAGTCTTCAGCTATGCTTGTCTTAGACTTTAAAATAATTAAACTGCCATGGAATACTATTTTCCACGTCCTTTCATATCCTTTAGGGTCAGATATATGGGTGGATAGGAGAACAAGGTGATGTGGACAAACAAGAACACAAAAGCTCTTTGCTATAAAATTACTTCACTACAATTTTTAAAAGTTAAAGCTGATAATTTTGTACATTGTAGAAACTTGCATAATTAGATTGCTTTTAACGAAAATACTGAGATGGGCATCCTTACAGGCTGTTTTGTGATCTGTGATGTGTGTTTATGTCCATATAGCTTGGACTGGACAGAGGAGGTCTCTACCTCAGCACAGGCCTGGCAGTTCTGCCTGATAATTGAAGGTCCTGCCTGTGTGATTCAAGGACCCCCTCCTTTTCCTCTCCTGTAAATCACTGTGACCAATGAGAAAGCAGAGAACACGACATTAGAAAGGTAGCCAGATGACCTCATGAACAACGTGAAAACATTTTCCAAATTTCAATCCCAGGGAACATTAAATGATGTGAAGCATAAATGCAGTTGCTCCAAGAGTAAAGTTATTGGTACCAGCATTTACACAATTAACCTGCTCCTACTTTCCTTCCTTCTTCCTTCCTTCCTTCCTTCCTTCCTTCCTTCCTTCCTTCCTTCCTTCCTTCCTCCCTCCATTCGTCCCTCCCTCCCTCCACCCCTTCCTCCCTCCCTTCCTTCCTTTCTTCCTTCTTTTCTCTCTTTTCTTCTTTCTTTCTTTCTTTCTTTTTCTTTTTTGAGGCAGGGTCTCACTCTGTAGCACAGTTTATACTCAAACCCCAGTGTCCTGAGCACTGGTGTTATAGCCACTATCCCTGCTAACATCGTTAATTTCAGCGAAATACAGAATTTCAATAAAAAAAATGGAAGGGACTATAGGTACAAGCATTATTAAAATGACTGAGAACAAGCCAGACCATAACATATTTACATGATATGTGCTTGCTGAATTGTATACACATTACACACGTGTGATCATCTCCCTTTTTGTTCTTCATGACCCTCTTTAAAGGAAAAGCCCAGCTTTCCTTCCCTTCAGAGCACTCTGACTTCTTCTCTAAGTGCAGTGGGTGGGACTACTCAGGCTATGGCTTGAGTGTGGTCTGCCAGAGTTTGTGTGTTTGAAGCTTGGCTCCCAGGTGGCTGTGGGGCAGATGGGGAAGCTTCAGGTGACTCTAAGTGAGAGCTGGCTGGCTCACCAGAGGCTTTACACTCTGAAGCAATCAAGGTGGTTCTCCTGGGAGGCCATTGGTTCTCCTAAGGGAAAATTGCTTTGAAAGATCCCTTCCTGCCCTGCCTGTGATGCCTCCCTCCCTCAGGCTCCCTGTGAGATTTCATGTGCTATTATCACAGGGTTTGAAGAGGTGGCTATTTCTGACCTATAACTTTTAGCCTTCAG
Organism: Ctenomys sociabilis; assembly: GCA_004027165.1. Taxonomy (NCBI): domain Eukaryota; kingdom Metazoa; phylum Chordata; class Mammalia; order Rodentia; family Ctenomyidae; genus Ctenomys; species Ctenomys sociabilis. The sequence continues at coordinate 22,132 of PVKA01012531.1, read as the reverse complement.
ATATTTGAGCTATATAAATATATTTCCTTAGGAAACATTGAGCGTCAGGTATTTATAATAATGAGAAACTAGAAAACACAAATTGTAATCTAAAGTTTTGGAATCTTTTGTTTTTTCTACTTCTGATCATTTCCTGTGAATTCACAATTTTATATTCTCCCTTTTTCTGTTGCTGATTCTAGACTCACCACTATTCGTACCACTTTGGTAAAATATCTATTCCTTCTTTTAGTAGTTACACATATTTGCAAAAATGACCTTGATTAATCTCTTTTTATCATTAGGAATTAATGCTCTGTATTAACTATGATTTAGATCATATCAGCTTCTTGCTACTTAGTTTATATGGCTATGCTGAAGAAACATGATTTTGGGTATCGGTTAGCAGAGGAGACATGATTAACAATGGTACATATAAAATTAATGAGTCGTGACAAGATTAAAAGTACCCTTTGATATGGCTTTACTTCAGACATAATTGTCAATAGTACAAAAGTAAAAACAAACTAAAATATCTCAAAATGAAAATCTGCAATAATTAATAAAAATTTGTGATTTCATCAATAATAGAATGAAGACAATTAATAAAGAGCATAAAAATGAGAAAATGATGTTTAAGTATAAAATTTCTAATTAAATACACTACAATTTAATTCTATTATATTAATTCTTTAGAAATCCTATTAATGCAGAGACATCAACTGTAAAAAGTAAATTGAAAACTTGCAGTATTCATTTGCTATAATCTGCAAACTGAAATTTTAAAGTTATATGCATTTGCCAGTGGTTTAAGTAGTCTGAATTTATGTAATCCAGATTTGGAAAGATTATCTCAGACATTAATTCCTAACGATGATTGATATTAATTTCTTGCTCAGTTTTTATTTATTTATTTAATTTTAATTTTTATTTTTTGGCAGAACTGGGGATTGAACTCAGGCCCCTGCGCTTGCCAGGGAAGCACTTATTCCACTGAGCCTTTTCCCTGGCCTCTTACTCAGTTTTATTTTCCATATGATTGCAATTTTTCTTTGTTAAGTTTAACATTTCTACAGTGGCAAATTATACGTTCTCCTACACAGGGTGAAATAAAATTTATTTTTGTTTTCAGCTGTATAAAGTCTTATACAGAACACTGTTGTTTTTATTATAAACACTTTCCCCCTAATGTTCAATATGTTCTAAAGCATATTTTGCAAAGCATCTTTGGCATTGGTGTAACACAGGTACACAGCTCTGTGATGAGTTTGAACACAGACCCTGTTTGCTGAGGCACATACTAGAATTACTGTAAGTAGCAATTCTTGGTAACTCTGCAACACTGGATGACTCAGTTTGTCTTCCTCTGGCTTAGGGTTATGTATAAACGGTAACACAAACTCAGGTAACATCTAGGATCTATTTAACTTTGACTCTATTTTTTTTAAATTATATACATTATAGTCAAAAATCTGATTCCTTCTTTTTATGTTTTCTTTTTTCTATTTTATGGTATGTTTTTAAAGACTTTCCTCTTCATCTACACATAATGTAACACATTGCCTCATGTTACTATTGATTATTTATACAAGAAAGAAACTCTTGAGTGTAGGGAATGTGTATATGTGTATATCTCTGTGTCTGTGTGTCTATTCCTGTGTGGGTATTGAAAGAGAGACAGAGAGAGAGAGACAGAGACAGAGACAGAGATAGAGACAGAGACAGACAGAGACAGAGACAGAGACAGACAGAGAGGCAGAAACAGAGACAGAGAGGCAGAGACAGAAACAGACAGATAGACACAGGGACAGACAGAGAGAGTTTCTTTTCCTCAGCTCTCCTTGGGGTCTTTCTGCACAGTAGGCCAGGATGGCAAGGCTGCTTTTGCTGTAAGCCTTGCTGCTCTTCCTAGAAAAGCTAAACTGAATGTGAGGTGGCTTCATAGTTCTATAGCAGGGACAACACATTTGAAGAGGCCCTGTGGAAGCTACTGCCAGCTCTCACACAAGCTGGGCATTCTGACTAACGCTGTGCTGTTGCTACTTCTTGATTTCTAGTTGGTCCGGGTTAATGATCACCGAGGCCTCCAGCACACTTCCGTGCTGGTGCATTCTGGGAGCAACGCCAGCTTACAGAATTACATTCCTTTTTCACTGTTGCATTCTCATTTAGACTCATAGAGTCCATACAGAGACACAGAGAAATAAGCTATGTTTAACTGATTTTATAGGAATTTGTAGGAAAGAAACTTTCTGCAATAGGCTGATGCTTGTTAAATTTTGTCATTTTTTTTTCTTATTTAATTATCTTTCTGAAGTTCGGTTATAGCAGTGACCTATAATACATATTATTACTGCTCTATTTAGGTATTATTATAATTAGCAACTTCATTCAGAATTCCTTTTTACATTATAGAGTTTTCAGACATGTTTGATCTTATTTGTTTGGTATTATGCAATTTATTTCAGGAAAATTATAAATGAAAGTATTTTGTTTCCTTCTTTTTTTAAATTAATCTTTGTTTCAAATTTTATTCCCAGACTTCTCCAGCTTAGTTGACTGCAAAAAGTAAACAAAAACTGAAAAAAAAGGTGCAGTATTCAAGGGGCTTGGGCTTAAAAAAATATTAGAGATCTAGATTTTATCAGATCCATAAACAAAAATGATTTCAAAACTCAGTCACAATATAAAACAGCAGCTCCCAGTAATTTCTTCCAAGTTTTATCTTGTTCCGAAGCTGCCTTGGTTCAGTTTCCTCACTCTTAGAAGCCTCATCAAAATCCTCCACAAGATCTGGAACCTCGTCATCCTCCTCCTCTCCAGTAGCAAGCTCCATCCACACATTGCTTGGGCGGAGCTTCAGCCGGTCTCCTTACGCTGCTCAGACCGCTGCACCAAGCTGGTCCATGACGCTGGGAGCATTTCTGTCAGCTGTTTCGTCTCAGCGTGGCCTGGAACGGTGAACGTGCTGCCAGAGGTGCCTAAACATTAGGGTTGTTGAAGTGGGTGATTGTTCCCTGGTTTGTAAACATATTCACCTCTTCAGTAAAAAAGATACTGTTTACTCCTAAGTTCATTAATGAGAACTGAAGTTTTTTATCATCTGCTGTGGCTGTTCCATGGGCCACCTTCTTTCTGTGAACAGTTCCTTTCCCGTCAATGCGCCCTTGTGCCTGCAGTTTGGTGAGTTTTTCCTGGTTCATGATAATTTTTTCATCTTGCCGGACCAAATATGGGGCAGCACGGGGGGCTAGGGCTGGCACTCAGGGGGTCTTGGGTAGACCAGCTGAGATTAGGCGCACACACAAGGACCCAAGACGGCAGCTTTGTTTCCTCTAGTAATTATTTAATACTACTTTGTTTCCTTGTAGATAAAGTGTATTTTTTAAAGTAAAATAAACTAAAAGGGCCCTAAAATTCTATTTAAATGTAGTTAAGTACTAGACTTTTATGAAATTTTTCATTTTTGAGTTTCCATTGTTTACAAAAATATTTTAAGTAAAAGATTAAGGCAAGAAGGCAGGGCAAGGCAGACTTGCTGGGAGAGAAAACGTGACCAGAGCCCAGAGCATGTGCGGCATATACTTCTAAAGAACCCATGTTGTGTGGAGTGACTAAAGACAGGACACCATTAAGCGCTCTCTTGGACGAGAGAGTGGCTATGCCTCTTCAAGGCAGCCTGCTGTGTGCCCCCAGGGTAGAGTTTTGTTTTAGATTTTTCATCCCTTTTACTTGGCGCAAGTTCACTCTGAGGACCTACTTTCTCCCTGTCCTTCACTTTTAAAGTTTCCTACTTCAAAGAAAGGTGAGACATGGCTACCATTTTCACTTGCTTCATTCAATTCTGTGGAATGGAAAGGACCCAGAAACCACATAAAGGGGGTGCTCCACACCCTAGTTCCCAGGAACTTTATGGCTTGAAAATTATGTTAATAATGCAGAATTCATTTTCATTATTACTATTTGAAAAATTCTCCTTTCTAAGTACTTGCCGTATTCAACGCTGTTCCACTTGTCTTCAGAAAAAAACTGCATTTGAGTATGGAAACAATAGAGACGCATGAACAACAATAATTAGAGTTTCTTGAAGCATCATAATAGACTTCCTGAAAACATTTCTCAGTGCACTATGGCTCTAACACAATTGTTGTGCTACAGAGTCTGACTGAAAACCTTACTTTTCCATTTCAGTTTTCTTGCAAAAATTTAGTCTTGGTTATCTCCACTGGAAGAGACTTGCTGGAGAGCTGCTGTACTGGGCCTTCAGTACAACTGCTGAAAGCTAGAGCTACTTGTTCTGTTTAAACCTCATCACCCCCTTTCATATGGTTATATAGATATAATTATTTATAATATGGACACTATAGAAGTTAGACAGAAATTAATACGTAGTCATCGAGGATCTCAGCCATCAAGGAAACCAACACACAAAATTAAAGATCTCCACATTATGGCTGGGTACAGAGGCCAGTCCTCATGCCACCCTCAGGGATAAGCAATAACTTGACTTTACGCTGTAACTGGCACCACCTGTCCAGTAAATCCAGATAGGCCTCGAATACCCAGGTGGGTGGCCAGAACATCTGGACCTGTCTCTTCCCAGAAAAGAGACAGGTTTTATTTTTTGCTTTTGTTTTTTCCTTATGCTTGCTGCATCTCTTGTTTCCCTACTTGATCAATATGAGCTAGGGCGAGCAAAGACTAAGCACCTGCTTTGGCAAGTGCAGGGACCAGGGTTCGATCCTTGGTCCAGCATGCTTCACTGGCTCCACCCTTGTACCATGCTGAGACCGAAACCGAGTCTGTAAATGGTGATGCATGCCTGTAATCCCAGTACAGGGGAGACTGAAAACAGGAGAAGCACTGTTTGAACTGTGTAGTGAGACCTTGTACCAAATACACAAATGAAAAATAGCTATACTTGTAATGCTATATAGGTTGATTGTAGTTGGATCCGTGTTGTGGCTGTGCTATATAAATTATCCCTGACAGAGGACCGTAGAGGCTGACCACTGGGATACCTGCTGACTACCAATTTGGGATCCTGCCAGGAGATACTTCTCTTCTCTTTATTTACAATAAGTCTTTCCTACTTCTGCTATTTTTTACAGCTTCTTTCCTCTATGTTGTGAGATCACAAACTTCACACAGTTGACTTCTGAAAGGTTGGCCATTATATTTTTCTTATGTCACCTCAACAAGTGTTTTTCTGATAAGATGTAAATTAACTGTGATCATGAGAACCATGTACCTCTCAGGAAGTTACAGTAAGAAAACTTTCAGGAATTACTGAAAGCTACATGTATGGTACGCAGAAGGCTCTGAAGAGCTCCTGCAATTTTTAAAACTCTTTACTGACAGTAGCCAGATTATATATGGCATGATGCACTATGAAAATGTGCAAATCCTGAAGCATAAGTTATATATCAGATTCACAAGCAGAGTACTTCAGAGCATTGAATTAAAAATTAAAATATTTGATTATTATAGTTTAAATAAATTATTACATTAATCTTGCAATTCCTGAATCTATCTGAATTTTAGAAAATTCATTATTTTTAATTGTGGTTCAATAAAGTGAAGATCTGGGAGGGGAGAGACACTGCACATCTCTCTGGATGTGTTTAACCTGAACGAGTTATAAGAAGGTCTGTTATTTTATTTGGTACTGAAATACACCCTGAAAACACGATTAGATATTTCATTATTTATACAACAGTAGCTGGACAAACAGGAATTTGGGAAGTTCTGAACTAATTATATTTAAGTTGGGAAGACTATCTGAGACATTAATGATTAATATTGGGTTGAGTAATTTTAAATAGTATAGCTATTTTTAGTTAGTTACTATATCTGTGAATGTCATTAGAACAAAACTATGGTACATTAATTTTATTAAGCAAATGAGCAAAAACAAAGTGTACCAAAAGTGAGACTCCTACTCAATTTCTTTTTTTT
>PVKA01012531.1:0-16095 GCA_004027165.1 Ctenomys sociabilis | reverse complement strand
TGAGGAATGTTAGTCATATTGCCATGAAGTTGCGAAGCATCCATAGATGTGAGGAAATGTAATAGTGCACTTTATTATCTCCAGTATGTGCAATGGGCAACTATTTTATGTATCATCTGTGTCTTTAGAATCATTGTTCTGTGTAAAGTCATATAATAAAATGTATGATTGTGAAAAAAATGAAATTAGGGATGTAGTATGAAAAATACTTTCCTAGAAAAGTATAAAATGCATAGGAACCCAACACAAGCAATGGCAGTTTATTTTTTGTGTATTTATGTCATTTTTGGAGTTTTGAGGCAGTGTAGTGGTAGTTCAAATTGGTGTTAAATTCATGTAGCTAAATCCAGCTGAAAACTCTCAGTGATCCTCTTGTGTTAACTGGGAATATAGAAGTGTGCTTCCACATTTGGCAATTATGCATATTTAAAATGGCTAAGAAAGAAAATAGTTACTGAGTTGAGTAGAAGGACAGGAGAGGGAGTGAGGGAAAGAGATTTATCTATGTACATAAGAAAGATGGTTTGGAGAACTGTACTGTGCACTTCTGCTGGTCTATGGAAAGTAGCAGATAATGCTTAATTTGTTTTGTCTCTATTTTTCAATTATTTCTCCTTTTTGACTTCTTAATTTCTTATACATTTCTTTCTTTTTTCTTTCCTCTTCCAATTTTGCATGCATATATTTGGTAATATGAATAACTGGTTGGAAGAGAACACTATGTATTAAAACAATTCTGTGAAATTCATATTACTTTGTTAAGTGAAATTGTATGTCTCTTATAATTTTTCTGCTTTAATACTATTTTGTACTCTCTCTATAAAATAAAATTTAAAAATCAATGCAGAAATTCAATACTAAAAACAAATTTTAGGGGCTGGGGAGATGGCTCAGTGGAATAAGTGCTTCCCTGTCAAGTGCACGGGCCTAAGTTCAATCCCCAGTTCTGACAAAAAAAAAATACAAAACAAAATGTGGTACAGTGTATATTAAAAGCATAACAATAATATATTGCTTAGAAATTTATACTGTTTTAATTTACATAATCATTCCAATAGCTTTTCCAAAAGGAAAAATATCAGTTAAGGCTCATTGGAGAAAATATTTGTGGATAAAATCAAAGCCACACCAGAATGAAACATCCTAGAACTAATTTTGAGCTCTGCTAAAATATAACCTCAAAATATGGTGAATATTTATCATATGATACAATTTCAATATTCATTATATACTAGTAGTCCTACGGAGGAAGGAATGTTTGTAGTAGTATTTATTATAATAAGATTAAAATATATACAACTGTAGTGTGTTTACTATGTTACAAATACTATTATAAAATGTAAGCATTCATTAAATTGTTATTTTCTGTTTTTTTTTTGTTTTCCTTGAAGTAGTCTTGGGAAATGGATATGAAGTAGTGGAAGAAGGACTATCTGAAGTTATAGAAGGTTCTGTGCTAGTTGTTATCTTATTGCGGAGGCAGAAAGAAAAGCACAGCAACACGATTTTAAGGACGGACTATTTTGCTTTATGATTTCAGTGGGGTGAGTTCAAAGCAGCATAGCATGGTGGGAAAATGGCAAAGACTCAGTCCATGGCAGACAGGGCAGATCCAGAGATGTGAATACAGCCTTTCAGGTTACACTCTCGGTGAGCCACGTCTTATAATTATGTCCCACCTGTTATTAATGCAGTCAGCTCTAAAATTGGAAGGATTCATGCACTGAATGCTATCGTGCCACCGCTACCCAATCATTTTCCAAAGGCCTTATTTCTGAGCAGGTGGGACTTCTGCAGACATTTTGCTTTGGAACCATAACAGGTTGTAAGACTCTACTGGCATTTGTGTGGTCCGCTACACAGGAAGAAGATGAGAAGATTTAGCAGTGTCTCAGGTGTGTACAGTTTCTGTGTTGTGTTTGTTTTACTCAGTTACAGTTTTATGAATTCCTGTAGTGCTTCACAGGGAAGAAACAATCCACAAGCAAACACTGAATTACTGTTTTAGGGCTGGGGAGATAGCTTAGTGGAATAAGTGCTTGCTTGGTAACGTAAGGTCCCGAGTTCAATCCTTAGTAACACACACACACACACACACACACACACACACACAAAATTACTGTTTTGTTTCAGTTATTACCTAATATATCATTCACCTTGGGAAAAATCTACATTTAAAAAAATAACATTCTAGTAGGACTGGCTATGTACCTGTAAGCCCACATTGAGTGGCCCTCTGCATGTTAGTCACAGTTTGAAGGGCAGCCCTGTTTCACCAAAACACATAGTCTATCTCACTATGTTTGACTCATTAATTTAATTTTGTCTTTAAATTTTATATTTTTGTATTTTTAATTTATTTTGAATTTTTATTTAGCTGAAAGAGACCCAAGTGTATGATGTTTCTTTCTTTCTTTTTTAATTAATGTATTTAGTACAGCTGTTACAGGGCCTCACTACACAGCTCAGACTCCTAGTGATCCTTCCTGTTTTTCAGCCTCCCAAGCCCTGGGACTGCAGGTGTGCTCCACGATGCGCAGGGTCAGTTGCTGTCTTAGTGCACCCTGGGGGCAGGGTTAGCACAGTAGGCTGGGAATAGAGCCCAGCCCCTGCATCTATCTGCCTAAGCAGGCACTTTAATCCACTGAGCTATCTGGCTGGCCTAATATATGAAGGTTCAATGCAGACATAACATCCATGTCACTAAAACTAATTCAATATTATTTAGCACTGAAACATCAAGGTAATTTTTTTTTAATATTTTGTACAGGGTCTACAGGATACAGAAATATCACTACCTAGATTGGATTCATAGTAATCTGCCTGTTTTCAGCCTCCCAAGCACTGGGATTACAGAAGCTCACCACCACGCCAGTCTCAATCGCAGTGTCAGCACATCCCAGAGATGGGGACAGCACTACATTCTGGGGATAGAACCTTGGTCGCTGTACTCCGCCATAAGCAGGTGCTTTAGCTTACTGAGGCATTTGGCCGGCCCCACCAAGGTAATTTTATCCTATAAAATTCTTACAGTTCAAGTATAAAATATAAAGTTACATGGATATTTTGCCTTACATCTTCATTTATATCTTCCTCTCAGCCACATTATGCACTGAAAGATCTTACTATATACCTAATATTTCATTGTCATGCAAATTCTCATACTGAGAAGGCCATAATTTTATGTATTTGAATAATAATGCTCACTAGAAATCTCCGTGAGCTCCACTTTCCTCTTTTCTGTTTTCTCTCTCAATTAGTCTATTAACTATTTAAAAGGAAAAATGAATAAATAAAGAACAGGAAAATGTGAGAGGATATCATTCATTGACTTGGTTTATTTATCTCAGTTTCTGAGTACCAGGGATTGAACATAAGACCTTAGCACTGAACTGAATTCCTCACCCTTCTAAAAAAGAAATTAAATTCTGAGACATGGTTCACTGAGTCTCTGAGCTGCCAGGCCAGAGACTCAGCCTCCCAGAGTGCTGTGCAACACTTTCACCTGGCATTGTTTATATTTAAATTAAAATTTCTAAACTCTGAAAATTGTGTTTTTCATACTCCACTCATAAATGTTAGACTAAAATTAACTTATTTTATAAGAAAATACTAGAATTCTTCAAAAGTATGTTTTTTAGTACCAGTACTGTTGCCAACTTCATGAAGTTCATTTGTCACATTTTAAAATGGTTTGAGTTTGAACATGTATACTATGGCACAGAAATTTTAATTTCATGATTAGATTAGATGAGTGATGATAGTTACAAATTGTATGCTGAAAATACAGGAACCATATATAAGGCTTTAAAGTGTGACTATAAAGCTGAATCCCTTGGCTAAGACAGGTTTCCTAAGAAGAGTGCTGTCATTATTTACACTTTACGTAGATAACCTGCAGCAAGAGTTCTTAAAGGGCTTTCTGTGAGTATGAATTGCAATTTTTCTAAGCATTAAGTGGCAGCAAAATTATGTTTATTTACTAATTCTGATTAGAAAAATAAATGAGGAAAATTTATGGTATTCATTAGATTTTAATTGAATAGGACAGTTCCTTTTAAATAATTGTATCATAAAGAGAAAACATTAACTTATATGTATTCATTTTAAATTGTTATTTATTTTTAATGTGCCAAGAAAAATGAACTGTTTTGTTTATTTGAAGCTTTTTTCCAATAAAAAAGTATATTATTTAAGGTAAAACTACTGAGAAAGATATGAGGTACATATGTATTTGAGTTCAAACAGTTTATACAGGTACCAAAATCCACAAGGTATTTTATTTAAGAATGACTAGCTCTCTTTCTTTTTTTTTTCTTTCTTTCTTTCTTTCTTTCTTTCTTTCTTTCTTTCTTTCTTTCTTTCTTTCTTTCTTTCTTTCTTTCTTCTCTTTGTTCTCTTTATTTCCTTCTTTCTTTTATAGAAGATATGAAAATTAATAAATGCTAGCTAATTTCAAAAAGTGAAAGTGCCCTTCACTTGTCAGTCAGTATTTCAGGTGGAAAGTTATTCTCTGTTTTGAGTTATCCACTTGATTTTATTTCTCCACAGCCTTATTCTATGAGGGTAAGCATATTTTAAATGATATATATTATATATCATACATTAAATGTCCAAGATTGCGGCATTGAAGACAATTTTCTGAGGAAGATGATGTATTACTTTATGCTAAGAAGCTGCACAGGGAGATATTTTTGGTCATATTTTCTATGAGTTTGTTTAAACTGTTTTAACAAGTCAAACTCGCACTTCAATATGATCACAGCAGTTCTCTTATGTTCCACATTCTTTTTACTACTCAATTTTCCTTGAAATTAAATTACAAAGCACTTTCTCTTTCTCTTCACTTTTTCTCTTTTTAGCTATTTCTCACTATATACCTGAATTTTATTAAATATTTTAGGTTAAGTTATTTAAGGTAGATAGGTTTAAAAAGAGATTGCGTTATGGCTATTTCAGTGTAAACATATGTTAAACAAATCCAAAACAATTACTTTCCAGGAAGAAGGATAACTATGAAAACTTTTACCTGAAACACAACTAATAGAATGTTAATAAGCTTGTGTTTCAAGATCTGGCACCTGATTGGTCGGGTTTAGGGCAGAAACAGCACAGTGTGAGGCGCAGCGGAGGAAAGACCCTGGCCCACAGCAGGCAGGAGAAGAGAGGGGGGAAGCGGGGCAGACGCAGGGCACGCACTGTGAACCACTTCCAGCCAGGCCCAGGCTCCGGCTAGCATATTCAGCTGTGACTCACGGAGGAATTAACCCAAGGGTGAGTGTCATGCTTTAGAATTTAGTCCACTTTCAAAGCCACACTTCTATTCTATTCCATATATCTAATTTCTCTCTCTCTCTCTCTCTCTCTCTCTCTCTCTCTCTCTCTCTCTCTCTCTCTCTCTCTCTCTCTCTCTGTCTTTCCAGGACACAGTTTCTTTTCCTGTGGCCACCTCAACCCACCCGGAGGTGGGGTGGGGCTGGCACATGTGGTTCCGAAAATTGAACAATGGTTCCTGCACACTTGCATAAACTTGCCTAAACAGGCTCTTTAGACCACTGAGCTGTATCTATATTTCTGGTGTAAGGCATAAAATTTAACACATACCCTTCACATTGAGCTATATCCATTACCTTTTGATTACATTTAATTGTTTAATTTTAAGACTGGGCATTCTAAAATTCCCTAGGCTGAACTTGAAGTTAAAATCCTTTTGCTTTAGACTCCCAGAGTGTTGGTGTTATAGGAATGCATCACTATTCCTGGTTGAAAACCATAAGGATTTGGGAAAGGATAAAACTGTTGCCCACATTTCTGTAGAAACCTTGTGTAAGCACAATATTTTTACATAATAACTAAGCATAAATATTTTTGGAGGAAATATAAGGATGTTAAAGTGTTGAGTGAGAGATTCAAATACAAATGCTGAAAAAGAGTCTGGATTAAAGATAAGCAATTACACATAAATTTGACTACATTTGAAATGGGAATTGGGAAGATGGTATGGAGAAATTGCAGAAGGTGTACTGTATATACACTAAATAGAAATTTGAAACACATCAATGTAGAATAGTCTTCTGATAAAGAAAAAGAGTGGTTAAAAAAGTGTTGATTGACCATGGGGGAGAGATTATTTTAAAAACAATAGTGGTCTTCAAGATTTATTAATGTTTTAAAAAGAGAGAGAAATAGATGGAATAAGAATAAGAAAAGAGGGCCAGGGAGATGGTTCAGTAGGATAAGTACTTCAATGAGTTCTGGTTAAAAAAAAAAAAAGAAAGAAAGAAAAAGAAAGAAAGTAGTTGAACTATCAATATTAGAAGATGACATGATTCTTTACTTGGAAGAGCCAAAAACTCCTCAAAGAAGCTAGTAGAATTAATGCAAAAATTCAGTAGCATAGCAGGATGCAAAGTCAATACCTCAAACCCAATAGCATTCCTCTACACAGATAACAAACACTCTGAGAGGGAAATTAGAGAAGCAACAACTTTTACAATATCACTATGGAAAACGAAATGCCTTAGAATTAACCCTACTGTAGAAGTCAAAGATTAATTCAATGAAAGTTACAGTACTCTGAGAAAAGATATCGCGGAGGATCTCAGAAAATGGAAAAATATTCCCTGCTCCTGGAAAGGAAGAACCAACATTATGAATATGGTCATACACCCAAAATTGTTATACAGATTCAATGCAATCTCTATCAGAATTCCACTAATGCACCTCCCAGATCTAGAGAAATCATTCCTAAAATTTATGTGGAGCCAGAAAAGACCTAGAATAACAAAGGCAATTCTGGACAACAAAAACAAGGCAGGAGATATTACAATTCCTGACTTGAAATTATGCTACAAAGCTACTGTGATAAAATCAGCATGTCCTAGGGAAACAAAAAATCAGACTTGAGGATCAATGGAATAGATTAGCAGATGCAGAAGCCTCTACACTCATACTCAGCCAACTTATCTTTAACAAAGGGGCCAAACATGCTTACTGGAAGAAAGATAACCTCTTTAAAAAATGGTGCTTGGAAAAACTGGTTCTCTACATGCCGAAAACTAAAACTTGACCCAGGTTTATTACCATGCACTAAGCTAACATCAAAATGGATTAAAGATCTAAACATTAAAACAGAAACATCAAATATTCTGGAAGAGAAAGTAGGAGGAATTCTTGAAGACATAAGAGTAGGCAAAAAGTTCATAAACAAAAATCAAATCACATGGGTAATACTGGAAATAATTAACAACTGGGACCTCCTCTTATTGCGAAGATTTTGCATGCCAAAAGAAATTACCAACAAAGTGAAAAGACAACCCACAAGTTTGGAAAAAATCTTAACTAATAATCACTCAGACAAAGGTCTGCTCTCTAGAATTTATAAAGAACTAAAAATGATTACAGCCCCTAAATTTAAAGACTCAATCCAGAAATGGGCATCCAACTTAAAGACAAGCTTCTCAAAGGGAGAAACTCTAGAAGTTAGTAAACACATGAAGAAATGCTCCACATTACTAGCTACGCATGAAAGGCAAATTAAAACAACACTGAGATACCATCTCACCCCAGAAAGAATGGCTATCGTAAAGAAATCAACCAACAACCAATGCTAGAGAAGCGGTGGGGAAAAAAGAACCCTTCTCCATTGTTTCAGGGAATGTAGACTAGTGCAACCATTATGGAAATAAGTTTGGAGACTCCTTAAAATCTAGGACTGGAAATCACATTCAAACTAGCTATTCCCCTACTGGGAACTAAAAACATCGTATCATCTTGATATATGTGTGTTTATGTTTACAGCAGCACAATTTGTGATAGCCTGGTCTCAGAAGCTACCAAAATGCCTGTCAACTGAGGAATGGATGAAAAAGATGTGATATTTTTATACAATGGAGTATTGCTCAGCTATAAAGAATGATAAGTTAGAAGCCTTCATATGTATGAGGATGCCACTTGAAGATACACTAATCAGTGAAATAAATGAGACCACATGCGTAAATACCATGTAGTCTCCCTAGTGCAAGAACTAAATAGAAGAAATAAAAATTGAAAGGTATAACTCAACTAAATGGAAAGCAAGAATTTTAAGGATTAAACAAGGAAGACAGGGCAAGGAGAAAAGCTAGAAAATATGGCAGGGGCAAAGCCATACATTTATATACACTAGATGGTTAGGGCAGTGGTCCTAAGAATCTGTCAGGGTTTTGAAAGAGGCAGTTAGTTGGTAGGATTCTCACCCTGACTAACTATACATGCTGATACCTGTGAACTAAACAACTGCACTGAAGATAGCAATGTGTAATACTAGGGCCATATTTGGAATGCCTGTCTTCTGGTCTTCTAAAAGCATATTGATTCTACAGTCTCACAAGAGCTGGGATTACAGGTACAAGTCACCATGCCTGGTCTCAGTTGATGTCTCAGCGTGCCTCAGGGGCAGGTCCAGCAGAGCAGGCCAGGGAATCAAACCCCTGGCCCTTGCACCTGTTTGCAGGCTCTTTAATCCTCTGAGCTATTTGACACAATTCTTCTTGACATTTACTAATTAAGATACTATAAAACAGCTTATATATCTTAAGTGATTTTTTGCACCCAAGATACAGGGAGTGTGTGCATGGGAGAAAGCAAAGACAGAAGCACTTGTGAGATTGCAGGCTCACAGGAAGACGAGCAGAACTGAGTGAGACTAGGTTTAGCCTGCTATTGAATGATCCAGTGAGAACTGATTAGAGTACCCGCAGAAGCACTGTAACTTCTTGTGAAGGTGTGACTGCAATAAACTGAATAGCCTCCCTCAGGATCTCAAGACTTGAAAGACCCTTCAGCTTTTATGTGGCCACTCTGTGGTCCAGGCATGGTGGCACAGGAACAACTGGGAATGAATTCAGACTATATTGAAGCCATAGCGGCTAGATTCATCACTTTGGTTTATATTTAAAATGCACTTTCCCTCGCACCCAGGCTCACTGAGGAGGCAGTGGATTCTCCATGGTGGTGCATGCCTGCAATTGCAGCTCTTAGGAGGCTTTACAAGTCAGATCTAGTAGTGAGACCTTGAGCACCCTATAGAATCTTCCCTAAAATAAAAAAATAAAAAACCAAAATAATAAAAATAAGATAAAATAAAATTACTGCACCAATTATATGAATGTCTTCTATTTTATGGTTAATACTTTTAACAGAGAATTTTAATTTTCATTTATATTATGATTTGTGCTTATTATTTTGCTTTCTCAATTTTTTGACATTTCTTTAATTGTGGATTCCTTCCATACAACTTTAGTTTTATACTCTGGCAGTAACAAATTTATACTAACTTTGTTGACTCAAGGAAAATGTAATATTCACACTCTGGGAAGACAGCATTCTGACATGGGTCTCAGCTGATTAAAGTTTAGCCGTCCACAGTACATGCCTTCTTTAAAAGTTGTAGCAGTACAGTTCTTTGTGTGTGTGTGTGTGTGTGTGTGTGTGTGTGTGAACTGAAGATTAAACTCAGGGAAGTGCTTATTCCACTGAGCCATGTCCCTGGCCTATAGTCCATTTTATTACCTGCAAGCTTATCTAAAACTTTTGCATCCTTCATCGAAGTTCAAAGTTGGAGCCTCTCTGACCCTTATTCCACTCATATAATTCATTTTGATCATAGCTAGGAATGTTCTCAACTTTGAAGGCATTTTGTAATAATGTTTGAGAAATCCCTTTTATCATCCAGGGTAATGTTATTATGATAAAGAATTATGACATGGATTCCTTTGAATTTTATTCTGCCTATTCTGTTTTGATTTTTTTCTCTTTCAGATTATAAAATTTATATTTTATTAAATGTTTTAAGTATCAATAAAATGTTCTTTATTACTAAATTTTGCCTCATTAAGTTTAAAGCATTAAAGTGATAATGTCGTTCAGTTAGCTATTTTATTAATATTTTTGAAAATCTGCTGCCCAATTCTAGATATGGAATTTTAATGTTGGTTGATAAAACTGAGAAAAAATACTTATTTTAGTCTTTGCATTTTAAAGATTTTGCAAAATAATACACAACTAATACACCATGTGCCAGAAGGTGATAAATGTCAAAGAATTTTAGTGAGGGAAGGGAAAATCAAATACAGTGAAGAAGGAAAGATCTGATTTTTTTCTTAACTCAAATGCTCTGTTAGGTGATTGCTCCAGCCGGAGGGAGCTAAGGCACTAAGTTGCTATCATTGAGCTATGACTGAAGAGTGAAAAATCTAAAGGAGACTACTGTAACAGGGAGAAAGAAAACTGTAGAATAATGGGAGGTAGAACTGAAGTGAGATTTGGGGACAAAGAACAAAGCCTTGGGCCATTGCCCTAGTCCTTTGTAGGTACCGTAGTTTGTCTTATTCTAACCGAATTCTAACTCTTAGGAGGGTTTGGAGCAAAAAGATACCATGACTTCTGCTTTACGAAAGATTTAATAACTCTTGTACTGAAAATACATTAATTTTAATTCCTATATATTAATTTATTATTTAATTAAATGCATTAATTTTAATTAATCTGTATTAATATTATGTGACATGTTAAGTTAGACAGGCAGGAGAAAATGGTCAGATTCTGGGCCTACAGGATTTGCTGAAGGATCTGATATATATTTAAAATGTGAGAATTCAACAATGGCTTCAAGAAGTTAAAAAGAACCAGGCTCAGAGAACAAAGGCCGTAAAAGAATAATGACTTTAATTTGAAATTCTTGGAATGCTTGAAATACTTCTTACACACAGAACAAAATTTAAGAATGATAGTTGAGCAGCTAAGTCTACATTTTAGATCTTTGTCTTGAACTGAAAATAGAAATTTCTAAGGCTTGGAAATATTACTAAAAGTAGTAGAATGGATTGTATAGCTCTTAGAAAGGCATAAAGAGTAAGCCCTGCTAACTCTCAAAAATTTCAGAATTCATCTCTTCTAAAAAAGAAAAAAGGAATAGGTCAGATTGGAAAAGAATCAGAATGGCATGAAAGATTTATTTTTTCCATAATTTTATTGAGAAACAAAGAGTAATGAGACAGTTTCAAATCAAAGTAGTAGGACAGTTTCAATAATTAATATGTTGCATATTGTTTTCTTAGTGATCATTTGTTGTACAAGATGCAGACATGATATTCTATTTACAAACACCATTAGAACAGATCAATCTATTCATTGGATGAAGATAATGTAGCTGTATATCTATCTTAACTATTTTGAATATACATAATCAAAATGGTCGTTCATTTGTATCCCCTTTTTGTTTAGTTTTGTCATTTAAATATTATACGTGTGTGAATTAGCAAAATATTCCAAAATAGTCCAGTATCCATAGTGGTATTGGGTTTTCCGTGTGACTGGCAATGTCAGAAGTTGTTGACTTGAGTCTTTTACAGCAAAGCATAATAATATGGTTTTACTTTTTATACTTCGTTTTTACACTTTTCTGCTGGATGTTAAGATAAAGCAAGACCTACATAACAACAAATGTGGCTTTTGCATCTGATAAGTTCAGTCTATTCTACTGCCAGTCAAAAGAGAAAGTTCAAGATCTGCTCTAAGTGCTTACCTTAGGCTGTAGCGGAACACTGGGTGCCTCTCGGCCTGAGGTCAGTGCACCTCCGTGTCTTAGTTGTCTAGGTAATGACTGACAGCTCCCGTTGTAGTTCTTGCTACGTTTGTTTCTTAGAAGCAGCAGTCACTGCGATTCTGGTCACTGGGATGCACAGTGTAAGAACCAGCTCCCAGCTGACAGGCCATTCTGCCTCTGTACTTCCTGCTTGCTTATCCCCTATGAGCCCCAGACCACCAGAGATCGGAGCCTAGTTTGTGGGGAATGAACCGGATCAGTGCCCGCATACAAACCTGCCTCCAAATCCTGGGTTTCATTTCAGCATTTTTGTTTGCTGTTGGGAGGTGAAAAAAGGGGATTGTTCAGAATTATCATAAGGTTTACTAACATATGGTCCTTGGCAGCCTTAAGAATGCTACTTGTGAGAAATGGTACAAGCAAAAGCCTGACTAAAACATTCAAAAGCAGTAGACTGAGAGGAACTTTAACTTGCATGTTGACTGTTGAGTTTCACAAGAAGTTTCTAATGAATAAAATATAGCCTTGGGGAGAAAGGCAATACTGAATGTGGACTGCATGAGTTTTTACTTTTATAATTAGAAGAATGATGGTGCAATTTAATAAGGTGAGATGGTAGCATTGCTGGATCATTTAGAATGGGTGTTTTATTGGTTTCTCAGGAATTAGAAGGAAATGGAAAGGAGATATTTGTGTGTGTTTCCATTCAAAAGTTACTAGAAAAATACATGTTGTAATTAAAATAATATAAATGTTGCACTTAAATATGTCAGGCCCGGTGGATTTAAACATGCATTCACTTTATAATTACAATGGAACCATATGGTAGATGCTGTTGTTTTCCCCTTTGTCTAGATGAATAAAATGAGAAAAACTAAGTAACATGTCCTAAATTCACAGACATAGTAAATTTCCAGGCCAGAATTTAAACTGAGTTAGTTAGATTCACTGAAAGATACAGTACTTCTTTTTGCTTTGCTTTTCCTTTCCATTTATTTATTTATTCATTCATTTATTTATCTATTTATTAATATCATTATTTTTATATATTTGATACAGAGTCTCACTATACAGCTCAGACTCAGTAATCCTCCTGTTTCAGCCTCCCCAATGCTAGGATTAAAGGCCTGTGTCACTATGCCCGATCTCAGTGGCTGGCTCAGGGCATTTGAATGCAGGACCAGCATGGCCTATTGTGTTCCTTTTAAAATTCATTTTCCTCTCTGTCTCTCTCTGTCTCTGTCTGTGTGTGTGTGTGTGTGTGTGTGTGTGTGTGCACGTGCACGCGCATATGTTCTTTGCTTTCAATTACTGAGATAGGTTCTCAGTTCTTGTTTATAGCTTGATTAAGATTCCCATGCTGATCTTCAATTAATGGTCCTCCTGCCTCAGCTTCTCAGGAAGCTAGGATTAGTATTATAGGCCACTATACCAGGTTTATAACACTTTTTTTTAAATTACAGTTAGAAATTTAAAAATAAAACAAAAACCCGCCACAAACACAAAGAAAAAAGCAGTTAATATAGCAGAGAAGAAACAGAATATTCATCTAGAATAGTGGGACCTCCGGGGATTAAATTGCACATGGTAGCATCAAAGCTGCCCTTGAAGGAAGTGCTTTAAAGATTTTCTAAGGCAGCTCCACTTAGGAGCCTTGCGGGTCTGATATGCACTGTGTGGCTGCCACCTGGCCTCGCATTGTTCCAGCTATCCAACGGGAAAGGTCAAGATTGCTCCCATAAAACTAGACATTGAGTTTTCTCCCATCTCAGTATAGGAGTATCTTAAAAAAACAAAACAAAACCGTTCATTTGCATGAGAAAAACAGCCCAGCAAACAGGTATTAGTGTGTGCCTGTGCTCCTTGGATAAAGTATTACACCATGAAAGCAACACGAAGGGCCACAATTTTTATCCATTTAGTGATAGTAAAAAGTTGGACTTTATGAGTCATTCTGTCATTTCATCTTGGTCCTTGCTTTTTTTACTGTTTCTGCCTCAGATCGGAGTGACATTGTTCAGAGGCTCTTGTTCTCCCTCCCATATTCCAGTGTTAATGAACAGCAATGTACAATATTGGAAGAAATAGGTATGCACTGATTTCCTGCACATTCATTGCCTTTTTTCAACGACCATGCTACAAAATAGCTTATTTTCTTTTTTCTTTTTGGAACACTGAAACATGTTTGCTGCTAGCTTTTGCCTTACTCATTGACTTAGTAACTGATTTGAGGTGGAGAACAAGGTACGCTTAAACATTTTACTAGAATTCCTTCAGTAGCCTCTTTATTAAAAATCTTTATTAAATAAAATCTCCAGCAATGTCACAGATGCAAGCTTTCTACTACCGCTCATAGGTCCTTATCCTGCAGTAAATGCAGCCAATTACTGTTTGCAATCTTTAGAGTGAGTTTGCAAAATGCTTTTCAATCCAGGATATAGTTTCACGGTCCTTCTTTTCAAAATTTGAATTGCACTTATCCATCAAAAATCCCTTAGTTCTTTGGTGCTACCATGTGTTTCCTCAGAGACTGCTGGTGTTCACTAGAGACTTAGTCGTGTTGAACGTGCTCTTAAAGATCTTTCATTTTTATTATTAGGATACATATATTTAAAAAATTAAACATGGAAATTTTAAAATTAGAAGAAAAGATCTGGAAACTATTACACAAGAATTTAATATATAACTACAACATGTTATATATAAAATATATTTCCTAGCACAATATGTATTAACACACACATATATATATATATATATATATATATATATATATATATATATATATATATATATCCAAAATGCTTAAGGTGAATTCATCAAAAGAATATATCTCTATCATTTATGCACTCAATAATAGAGATTCAAAAATGAATGAAGTGAAGATTCATAGTACAGGAGCAAAAATAGACAAATCTGAAATGACATGGAAGATAGAAAAAATCACGTGCTTCTCCAAGTACTTAAAAAGTAGACAAAAATTATTTTTTAACTATTTAAAACCTCTGCAACTAGTTTATTAGTATCATCCAGGACTCAGAAGCTCAGTATTCCTCCTGAAATTACATAAGCAAATGCAAATGGAAAGAATCAAAGTTAAAATTATACAACAAAACAGCACTGCACACAAACATGTAAAATCACAAGAACCCTGTTTTAAAACACTGGCACTTTAAGAGAGATAATCTCAAAGCCCACAATATTGCCGAATTTTTCCCTAAACTGTTAAGCAGACAAACATGACTCCAAAAAGTTTTAAAAAGAAAAACTCAAATTGGGTAATTCATACTTAAGATGTGAAATCCATGTTTTTTCTGTCTAAGCAGGAGACCCCAATGATTTTATTTTATTTATTTATTTATTTTGTCAGAACTGGGGACTGAACTCAGGCCCTTGTGCTTGCCAGGAAAGCACTTATTCCACTGAGCCATCTCCTCAGCCCCAAGGAGACTCCGTTGTAGAAGATCTACCCTTTGCTAATTTGTGGGCTAAACTTAAAGCTTTTACCAGAGTCAGGTTTCCTAAGCAGTCCAAATTTAGGTAGATGGGTAAAGGCATATGCAGCCAGCACTTTTACTGCCTTCACTGTGAATGCTAACCATAAATTGGCTACTTGTATTCTAACCTCATCCTTTTGAGGATACATTTTCAGGTCTCCTTCAATGTGGGAACTGCACAATAGAATAGCCATTGCATGGTAATGTGAGTTAAGAGTCCCCATGTAAACATCAGAGAGTTTTTTTTTCTATTAGTTCTTCAATGACAGACTTTCAGATTGCTTGATTCTAATGACCTAATGCTATCTATTAACATAACTAATTATTCTTTACAAAGGGCTATGTGAAATGTTCTATTAATAAGTGAGGTTTTGGAGTTTTATGGATGAAAATGTTCTCAATTTGACTTTTTATTCCCCTATCACGATATGCAGGATGTATAGACAGAAGCTTAGCATCCACTAATTATATGAAAAGATGAACACTAATAATTCATATGATTCAAACTGGGTGTAAGCAAGGTTAGCTCCTTTTTAAGAATGAGTTTCAGGGCCGGGGAGATAGCTCAGTGGAGTAAGTGCTACCCTGGCAAGCACGAGGACCTAAGTTTAATCCCTGGTTCTGCCTAAAAAGAATAAAAAAGAAGAAATGAGTTTCAGACCTATAAAGAGAACAACAATACTAATAAAAAAAAACTTGTATTTGCTTAGAAGCATTTAGAATGTCAACAAACAGTTGCAACTTCTTTTTTGAGTGTGGTATTCAGGTAGTGGACAATTATTTCGATAAGCTGCATCAGTGACAAGTGCAGATGAAAACTACCATCCCCACATATAACTAATTTATGCTGTGCACCAACAGACACCTGCTTTAAGTTTCCATGCCAATTCACAACCCCCATACTGTACCAGGCAAGGTTAGTGGTTATTGAAAATACCACCAGGACAGGGCTATCTAAAGACACATTCGGTAGTGTGTTAACTGTACAAAAAAAAAAAAAAAAAAAAAAAA
>PVKA01012530.1:33182-57842 GCA_004027165.1 Ctenomys sociabilis | reverse complement strand
ACAGACATTAAAGCTTGATATAAAAACCAGAATGACTTCACTAAGATGTGTATCAGAGCAAGCCAGAGCCATGACTGCTGGAACATCACAGAAAAAATGATGGACCACACTGGATTTACCAAGTGAAAGACTGAATATGTCCCCAGTGTGAAATATAGCATTCATGAATCCACAAATATAGGATCCTGTGGCCAGACAAGCACAGACACTCATGGTCATTGTGCTGGTGTAGTGCAAGGGCTTGCACACCGCAGCATAGCGGTCATAGGCCATGGAAGCCAGCAGGTAGTTTTCAATGGTGGCAAAGGATACAAAAAAGAACATCTGAGCAGCACAAGCATTGTAGGAGATGACCTTGTACTGTGTAAGGAATTCATCCATGACTGTGGGAGTGACAGCTGAGGAGTATCCAATGTCCACTAGAGATAGGCTACTAAGGAAGAAGTACATGGGGGTGTGCAGACGGGCATCCATCAGAATCAGTACAATCATTCCAAGGTTTCCAACCACATTCAAGAGGTAAATGAGAGTAAACACGATTAACAGAGGGATCTGTAGCTCTGGGGCATCAGTGAGGCCCAGCAGGATGAAGTGGGTCACTTCTGTGCAGTTCCCCATCAATCAGTCGGAAATCATGAGCTGTCCTACAGTGAGGAGAAATCACAGGAGGAAGACACAAAAGGAGAGTCAAATATAGACCACAACATTTCATGTGGCCCCTGTTTGGGTGGCTAGTATAATAAACTTCTGGTCATGATGGTAAGAAAAAGGAGCCCACATGTTGTTGATCACAGGTTAGTTAATGTATCCATTATGGAAAACATTATTAAAGAATTTGAAAATTTAAAATTGGATCTCTCAAGGGAGTTACCATTCCTACATGCTAATTGTACTTAAAAGAAAAATTTAAAACATCGCACTTCGTGAGGAATATCAGACACAAAATATAAATACTCCATGATCTTACTCATATATGGAAGCTAAAACTTTGACCTTAATGTAGAACTGTGATTACTTGAGACCAGAAAGGGAGGAAAAGAGTATATGAGGAAAGACATGGCACAGCCTAGAGGGCTAAGTAGCAATGTCCCACAGCACGGTACGTGACTGTCATTCACCTAATGCCTTATGTGCCGTGTCCAGACCCTGGGCCATGACGATGCTGAACCTGGTGACCACAGACAGAAAGTAGCTATTCCACAAGGCTCCAAGAGGTGACTAAGGTCAGCCAGGGCCTGACTCTATGAAGTAAAGGACACAGCAGCCACTGTGCACATAGCACACACAGGAGAAATAAAGACGGGATCCTTGTATCTGAAGTGGAAACCCCACAAGCCCGGCACTGCTCCTGATAGATAAAATTATTAATAACATGAAAGAAGAGCCATGTTGGCAGCTGACCTACTCGATGGCTAAAATAATCCATAAACTGAAAGAACAGACAGATACATAGATGGGTGAACTAAGCAAGATGGTACAAGCACAAAAGAAAACTTCAGCAAGCTAGAAAAGCTTGAAAAAAGGCCAAGCAAAACTCAAAGAAAAGTTGAAGTGAAAGTCCAGGCATGGAAAGAACAGAAAGAAGAAGATGGGATGGAAGTGCTAAAATGTGCAGATCAGAGAACAAAAGACCATTAACTGAATGACTGGTGCAAACGAATCAAAAGGAATAACTCAGGATTCGGTGGAGAAAACAAGGTATTGAAACACAGGCTAAAGCCTTAAGAATATGGTTGCTAGATTGCTGTAGAAAGTCTCACAAAGCTAAAGAATGAGATGGACACTCAGGTGCAGGAGGCATTCAGAACACCAAAGACACATGACCAGGAGAACACTAAAACGTGAGCATCTGAGATGAACACACAATTCTCAGATGAAGAAATAATGGTGGATGGCAAAAGAATATATGGAAAAATAAACAGTATCAGTAGTCATTAGGTAAGAAGCAAGGTAAAGCCATATGGAGATCCTGTCTCACCCCAGAAAGAATGACTATCATCAAGAAACCAACCAAAAACTAATGCTAGCAGAATTATGGGGGAGTTATGGAAACCCTTCTCCACCATAGGGGAGTGTAGAGTGGTACAGCCACTTTGGAAGTCAGTATGTAGATCCCTCAAAAAGCTAGAATTAGAAGTCCAATTAAACAGAGTTATGCCCCTTCTGGGTATCATCCCAGAAGAATTAAAAATCTAATATCACTGGAATATATATATATATATATATATATATATATATATATATATATATATATATATATATATATATAATGTTTATAGTAGCACAGCTTGTAATAGCTAAATCTTGGAAACAACCAAAATTTCCATAAATTGAGAAATGGATAAACAAGATATAATTCTGTTATATAACACTGTTCAGCATGAAGAAGGTAGATTTGAGATTTTCATAGGTAAATGGATACTACTTGAGACTGTGCTCCCAAGTGAAAAAAGTCAGACTCAAATGTGTATACATCACATTTTCTCTGTGGTGTAAGAAATTGTACACCACTGCAAAATGTACAATAGGTATGAAGTGGGAAGGAAGAAAGGAACTGCAATGGGAAAATGTAAAGGAAGAGAAGGAAAACTGCAAAGTAGCCATTATTGCTCAGTTCTCACAACTAGGGCCCTCCCAGCGTGAAGAGGATGTTCAAACATCCTCCCAAGCCTGGACGCTCCCAAGTCTGCATCCCAGGCTTATAGGAAACCTTGTAATTCTAGAATGCCACCCTATAAGTGAGCTACTGTCACCTGCACTTCCTTCACCAGAGGCACCAGACCCAGCAAGGCACACCTCCAATACCTAAATTAATCTAGAAAGCTGATTCTCTTCCTTTGTTCTGGTCAGTGGCCTTCTCACCCTTGAATAGCCTGAAACTAGATACTGCTATTTTCTTCGATCTTTCCTGCTCTAGTGGTCCTGGTTGGTCCAAGGAGTCTACCCTGACAATTATCATCAGTGTCTCCGAGTTCATTACAAATAAAGGTTTGTGGTAGCATCAGCTGGAGAATCTTTCATGTGCATATCTGGTACTCTGAGTGACTAATTTGTACATGACAATATACAGTCATTAACCATGATTATTTTCCTATTTTTTTGTGAAACTTTAACATTTTTCATAAAATAAAAATATATTTAAATATGTAAAATTATAAAAAAAAGAATAATTGTCAAACTATATTACTCTATCCTACAAGAATATCCCTTCACAGTTAAAGGTAAGAGAGAGCCCTTCTGGGGTAGAGTAACTGGGGCCTCGAGGTGAGCTCGGCTATCAGAGAGAGTTCTAGGAGGAAGAGGCAAAACCTGTCTGTGGGTTTGCAGTCTGAGACAAGATGCACACAACGCCACTGCTGTCACTTGGGTGCCATTAGTATCACCCAACTGCCCTATACTCCATCTATAAAATGAAACTACTAATGAGACCTGCTCTCAGGGTATTATTTTGAGAACTAATAAAGTAGTGCATTTTAGAAACTAGGAATAAAGCACAGCCCAGAGAGTGCTGGCTGTCACAGTGTTACTGGGATTGAAGACAGTCTCTGTGCTTGGTAAATGTTCATGATGACTTCTTGGGTGCTGAGTGGGAAGCCTTGCCTGCTGTTCCTCTTGCACGACTACCACTGGGATGATCAATTACTGCTCTCATTCCATCCTTTTTCTATCCATAAGATCATTTGCTCTAGAGAGTCCACGTGTGTAATTTCTTCTCTGAAATCCACATTGTAGCCTGGTGTAAAAGAGTCTTCTTTTCTGAAACTCACTAGTTCTCTTCATTTTCCCTCTTTGGCTGAATCTAGCTCTGTAGGACTTACAGTGTGTTATCCATGGGTTTCCTTCTGCATGCAGCTCTATCGTAGTGGAAAGCTCCAGTTGAAAAATCATTTTTTGAATTAGTTCTTGTGTAGAAATAGTCCTGGAAATTGGAAAAGTCATCCATCTTCCGCCAAGGGCCCTGCTGCCCTCTCCCATCACCCCACATTGCAGTTTGTAAGCTTTTAGCCCATTAAAGCCTAGCACTTGCCAGCCTGAGTGTCCACAACCACTTCTAGAAATGATTGTTCTGCAACTAATGTTAAGACCTTTGGACATAAATGTGTGTTGGGAATTATTAGTTATAATTATCTTAATTACAGAGTTTAAAAGCTAGCTAATATTCTACAACTTTTCAACTCACAGAAAAGACCCAAGATTCAAGATTGCGAATGAGGGTTAACCTAATCAAAGTCTGCCCTATTCACGACCTCACTGTCAGCTTCATGGGATGTGTTAGTGACAGTAGGGATGAGTGATGGAGAAAAGATGAAGTGCACTTCAGCAGTTAGAGGCCTATCAACTCAGGGCACTGTTACTGTGTCCTTCTCTATTGCCTCCGGTATGAGAATGACAGCAAACAAGACAAAATCAGAATTTAGGGCTAGACATGATGTGCACCCCCATAATCTCCACACTCAGGAGACCAAGGCATGAAGACTACCATGGGCTCACCACCAGCCTGGAGTACAGAGTGAGTTGAAGGTCAGTGAATGCTATGTAAGAAACCCTGATTCAGTAAATAAATTGATAAATTTAAGCAGAGTATC
Source organism: Ctenomys sociabilis (assembly GCA_004027165.1). Taxonomy (NCBI): domain Eukaryota; kingdom Metazoa; phylum Chordata; class Mammalia; order Rodentia; family Ctenomyidae; genus Ctenomys; species Ctenomys sociabilis. Next base: position 53,256 of record PVKA01012530.1, on the reverse strand, counting down.
ATCTGTCTGAGAATAAAATTAAATTATCAAAAGAGTATCACTGATAAGAGATATCTGCTTAAATAATACCTGTAAATATAATACCATGTATGCACCCTGTGTAATACCAAAACATTATGAAAACAGTTTGCAATGTATTAATTTATCGAATCTGTATTGTTAGGGTGTCTTGAAGCAGTCTGATTGACATTTGTAGTTCAATAAAATAAAATAAAGAATAAAAAAAGAGTATCATCTGTTTTAGTTTGGTTTATCTTATTTAGAGAAGCAGTACAATATTTCTAAAGAGTTGCTACACTACCTGCCATTTGAAATTGTGACATTTGTAGCAGCAGACTCCACTTATAGCTTGACAAACAAAATATTAAAACATCTCTTTCTGTGCTGAAATAACCCAGTACATTGTAGCTCTCACTCTCACTCTTTCTTTCTTTTTTGTACTGGGAAAGGAATCCAGGACCTTGCTCTTGCCAGGCAGTCACTTACCTACTAATCATCCACTCCTTTTGGATGAGTTAATCTTTTCAGGAAAAAAATGTATACCCAGTTGATTACAGGCCAATCATACCTTAATAAAGTGGCTTTGCAAGACCCCCCTGGATGTACTGTGTGCGACATAGAGGCTCACCTTACTGCTGGAAAAAAGTGATGATCGATCCTAGGTAGAGAGCCTAAAATCAGAAATGCAACCATGGAATAGCACAAAAGTCCCATTGAAGAAGCTTTTCACATGCATACTGCTCTAATCATTCCACATTTGCCCAAAGAAAATGGAAGGAAACACTAACTCAGCACCAAGAGCTGAAATCTGTAGCCTATTCCCTGAGGTTGGCACACACTCTTGTCCCTTATGACACATACCACAGGGTCTTATTGGGATTTGAGGATCCAATACAAGAGAACCTTGGGAGATTAAAGGAAACAGAGCTCTCCAGACACACCTGGCAGGAGGCACCCAGAGCGCTCATCTGCCTTCCTCTGAAAGAAGCTATTAAACTGCCCGCAGGGATCTTTCTGCCTCGGTTCCCTATGCCCAAGTGTTTTCGCGTTGCTTGTTTTTCATTTATCATCTAATGAATGCATCAGTGACTTACAGCAGATTCATGCTTTTTAGTATTCATATGAGTTTGATAAGCACAAAGATTTAACCATTACCACAAACAGGATTAGGAACTTTGCCTCATCCTAATAAAAATCCCAAGGCTGTGGTCACCTTCTTCGGCCACTGCTCCCTTGACACCACATGATTCTTCTGACATTTTTGTTGCTTGGCCACTGAAAGACACTTGGTTTTTGCTGTCTTTGAGTCTTGCTTCATTTACTTACTAGAATGTATTCGGGACCCATCAGTACAGCTGTCATTAGCAAGAGTGGAGTCTTTTTTCATTGTGAAATAGTATTTCCTTAGGAAGAATAAAGACACAGAAGTAGGAGACAGGAGCAAACTGAAGTCACTTTTTGAACAAATATACAGCATTAGCAATTTCAAAGTATATAAAAGCAGGTGTTAGAATATCTATTGTGGGCAACTACTGTATTTTTTACATTTAGTAAGATGCACAGTAAGTTTCTTTTACATATATTTACATAGTAAAATGCTTACAATAATTAACAAAATGAACAGCCATCACTTCACATCCACAACCCTCCTCTATTTTCCAAGAGCACATAATATTTACACTTTTTCAAAATCCCTCCTTACAAAATATATTGCAGATGTGGTCATAAGTCACATGTAACTCAGCTATCATAATGAATGGAGTGGAAATACTTTTGTATTTTCTCCATTACAGTCCATTTAAGCTTTTAACTTTCTAAAACTGTAACGCAAAATATGGGCCTAACCCCAGACCGACTTGCGCAGCAACACCCCAGAGCCCCTGCCCCCAAGCCCGCCCAGCGAGTGTGAATTTTTCTGACTCTCCCAGCACCCCTATGCTAGCCTGGCTCAGTGAGTGTGCAGGAGAGCCTTTGGCTTCTAACCCAGCCCCCGTACATTCTGTGCCATCCAAAGCCCCCACCCCCAAGAGTTCTGAGTAAGCGAGCAGTGGGCCTGAGAACACCAGAACGACTTGCCCAGCGAATTGCCGAAGCCTTTGCTCACAAGTCTGCACAGTGAGTGGGAATTTTTCCCACTCCCGCCACCAGATCCAAGTGAGTCCGGTTCGGTGAGTGTGTGAGAGAGATTCTGCAGTCTCCAGTGCTCCCTGGACCAGGGACACAACAGAGGGGAACAACAGTCTCACAGTTGTACCAGTAGAGCTGTAGCAAAAAGGAACTGAACACAACAGCTAGATCTAGGCCAGGCATAACTGGATAATCTCAAACTTCATAGACAGCCACCTGAATCGTATAATGCGCTAACGTTGTAACTGCACCAAAACTCTACACCAAAGGTCAGAGCTCAGTGCCATACAAAATGACAAAGACAAGGAGCAAAAGGCAATCTCAGGCCTCGAGTCCACCAATAAGTGCAGAGGGCATTAGCTCAGCTGAAATGAATGAATTAACAGATACGGAAGCAAAGGAACAACACCAGAAAGGCATAGAGGAAATCAGACCAGAATTAACACCTGAAATAAAAAAATATATTTTTGAATACATAGCATCTGAAGTAATGAATCAAATCCAGAAATGTATGGGGGAAACCCAATGCCCATCCAGAACAAGTGCAGAGAACACTATTCCAGCTGAAATATATGAATTAACAGCATCACAAGCAAAGAAACAACAGCAGAATGGTAAAGAGAAACTCAAAGCAGAAATAATTTTTGAAATTAAAAAGAAAGAATTCTTTGAAATCATAGCGTCGGAATAGAGAATCAATTCTGGAAATATATAGAGGAAATCAAATATGGAAACATAAACCCTGCAGAAAAGAATTAATAGCTAGCTACCTCTAAAGAAGACATTGATTAAAAAAAAATACAGGAGATCAGAAATATGACAGATTCCTGGAATGAGCAATACAGAAAATAGAATGCATGAAGCAGAGCCAAAGAGATACAGAAGAACATAAAATCTCAAACACAAGTCTACAAAACCATTTGAGTGAAAGCGAAGACTGAGTTTCAGATCTTTAAGACACTGGTGCAGCTAGTGAAAACGTAAGAAAGGATCTCTTCAAAACAACTAGGATGCAGGAAAAAATAATCCATCACCTGAAAGATAATGCCAAGATGCACAATGTGAAATTAATTGGCATCAATGAGAATGAAGGAGTCAAAACAAATGATATAAAAAGAATATGGGCAGAAGCAATCACAGAAAACTTCCCAAATACGAGAAAACAATTCAACATTCAGGTAACATTCAGCATACAGAACACCAAATAACTTCAACCCAAATAAAAACACACAGAGAAATATAATACTCAAGATCACAGAAATCCAACAAAAGAATAACATATTGAAAGATACTAGAGAAAAGAAGTAGATCATATTCAAAGGAAAACCCATCAAAATTACAGCTGACTTCTCTACATGAACCGTGAAGGCAAGGAGAGCATGGGGCAGAGTTCATTAAGTCCTGTATGAAAACACATTCCAGCCTAGACAACTATACCCTGCAAAACTCTCTTTCAAGTTTGATGGAAAACAGAAACACTTCCACGACAAAGAACAACTAAAGAATTTCATAATGACAAAGCCAACCCTACACAGGCTACAGAAAGATGTCCTAGAGAGAGACCACAATGACCAGAACTCTATGAATGAGGATGGAAGGAACACACTAAACAGCACAAACAATTAAACGCAGGATAAAAAGGATAAACAGCAACAGGTAAACACTATGACAATTATAAGTCAACACATTTCAATTATAACCATCAATGTAAATGTACTCAATTCACCAATTAAGAGAAATAGACTGGCACAGTGGATTAGGAAACAAAATCGAGCAATATGCTGTGTACAAGAAACACACTTAACTCAAAAAGACATTCATAGGCTTAAGGTCAAAGGATGGAAAACAATACTACATGCCCCAGCACCTCAGAAAAAAGCAAGAGTAGCAATTCTTTCTCAGACAGTCTCAACTTCAAACCAAAAATGATCACAAAGAAGGCCACTATATATTGGTTAGGGGAAAAATTCAAGAGGAAGAGGGAACACTCATAAATATCTATGCATCAACACAGGAGCACCCAAATATGTAAGACAAATCTTAATGGATATGAAAACTCTAATATCCAAGATCACAATCTTAACAGGAGACCTTAACAACCCCTAATTTTAACGATAGGTCAACCAGACAAAAAATTATCAAAGAACTAGCAGAACTGAAAGAGAGCTTCCAACAAATGGACCTGGTGGACACATACAGAGTGTTCCACCAAACCACCACTGAATATACATATTTTTCAGCTGCATATGGGTCATTTTCTGAAAGAGACCACATACTAGTCCATAGTTAAGTGTCTGTAAGAAAACAAAAATTATTCCATGCATATTATCTGACCACAGTGCAATGAGACTGGAAATAAAGGACAAAAAAAAAAAAAAAAAAAAAAAAAAAAAAAAAAAAAAAAAAAAAAAAAAAAAAAAAAAAAAAAAAAAAAAAAAAAAAAAAACAAACAGAAAAACCCTCTACATTCATGAAAATTAAACAACACCCTACTCAACAATTAATGAGTCACAGATGAAATCAAACAAGAAATTGAACAATATCTACAATTCAATGAAAATTCAACCACAACTTACTGGAATTTATGGGATGCGATGAAAGCAGTTCTCAGAGGGAAAATCATAGCTATGAACTCATACATTAGGAAAACAGAACAGGAACAAATTAGCACCCTAATGTTACACCTCCAACATCTAGAAAAGGAAGAGCAAACAAAACCAAGGACCAAAGACGGTAAGAAATCATGAAGATTAGAGCAGAAATCAATTCAACTGAGATGAAGAAAACAGTTCAAAGAATCCACAAATAAAAATCTGGTTCTTTGAAAGACTAAATAAAGATGATAAGCCCCTAGCCAACCTCATCAAAAACAGGAAAGAGAAAAATCAAATATAAGCAATAAAGAATGAAAAGGGTGAAATCACCACACACCCAGAGGAAATTAAGAAGATTATCAATAGCTACTTTGAGAATCTCTACGCTCACAGAAGACACAGAAGAAATGGACAGATTCCTCAAACAGTACAAATTGCCAAAACTGAATCAAAAAGATATACCAACTCTCAATAAGCCAATGACAGCCAGTGAAATACAAAACGTAATAAAAAGCCTGCCAACAAAGAAAAATCCAGGTCCTGATGGATTCACAGCTGAATTATACAAGAAATTTATAGAAGATATAGTGGCTACACTCCTCAAACTCCTCAATGAAATTGAAAAGGAAACAGTCCTCCCAAAATCATTTCCAGAGACAAGTACTATACTGATTCCAAAATCAGGGAAAGATGCAACCAAAAAAGAGAACTACAGGCCAATCTCCCTCATAAACATAGATGCAAAAATCCTCAATAAAATCCTAATAAGTAGAATACAGCAAATCACCAAGAAGATCATACAACATGACCAGGTAGGATTCATCTCAGGGATGTAAGGACGGTTCAATATTTGAAAAACTGTAAATGTAATACACAATATTAATAGACTGAAATCTAAAAACCACATGATCATCTCAATTGATGCAGAAAAAGAATTTGACAAAGTCAAACATTCATTCATGTTCAAAACCCTACAGAAAATTGGAATAGATGGCCTCTACCTCAATTTGGTAAAAGTCATCTATGACAACGCAACAGCTAATATAATTCTAAACGGGGAAAAAGTGAAATCTTTTACTATTAGATCAGGTACAAGACAAGGATACCCTCTATCACCATTCCTATTCAATATAGTTTTGGAATCATTAGCAACAGCCATTAAAAAGAGGGAGTAATAAAAGGAATAAGAATAGGTCAAGAAGAAGTAAAATTATCACTATTTGCAGATGACATGATACTTCACTTGGAAGAGCCAAAAAATTCCACTAAGAAGCTACTAGAATTGATACAGAAATTCAGTAGCATAGGAGGACACAAAGTCAATACTCAAAAGTCAATAGCATTCTTCTACACAGATAACAAACACACTGAGAGGGAAACTATAGAAACAATGCCTTTTACAATAGCACCGCAGAAAATGAAATACCTTGGGATTCACTTAACCAAGGAAGTCAAAGATCTTTTCAAGGAAAATTTCAACACCCTAAGAAGAGATCGCAGGGTATTTCAGAAAATGGAAAGATATTTTATGCTCCTGTATAGGAAGAACCAACATCCTGAAGATGGCCATACTCCCAAAATTGCTATACAGATTTAATGTAATTCCTATCAATCTGCCACCAATATACATCCCAGACCTAGAGAAATCATTCCTAAACTTATTTGAAACCACAAAAGACCTAGAATAGCAAAGCCAATCCTGGCCAGCAAAGACAAGGCAGCAAGCATCACAATTCTTGACTTGAAATTATACTACAAAGTCACTGTGATAAAGTCAACATAGTATTGGCAACAAAAGACACCTGAGGATCAATGGAATACATTAGAAGATGCAGAAGCCTCTGTAAACACACTCAGCCTCCTGATCTTCGACAAAGGAACCAAACACACTTACTGGAAGAAAGATAGCCTCTCTAACAAATGGTGCTGGAAAACCTGGCTTTATACATGCTGAAAACTAAAACTTGACCTAGCTCTATCACCAAATTGGATTAACGATCTAAACATTAAAACAGAAACACTCAATCTCTTGGAAGAGAAAGTAGGAGGAACCCTTGAAGACATAGGGGTAGGAAAAAAGTTAATGAACAAACATGTATTCTCATGGGAAACACTTGAAAGAATTAACAACTGGGATCAACTCTTCTTGAGAAGTTTCTGGACATCAAAATAAATTCTCAACAAAGTGAAAAGACAACCAACAAATTTTCAAAAAATCCTAACTAATAAACAATCAGACAAAAGTCTGCTCTCTAGAATATATAAGGAAGTAAGATATATGAGGGCCCTAAAATTTAAAGACCCAATCCAGAAATGAGCATCTGAGATGAATACACACTTCTCAGAGGACGAAATTAAAGAAGCAAATAAATATGTGAGAAAATGCTCCGCATCGCTAGCCATCCGCAAAATGCAAATTAAAACAACACTGAGATATCATCTCACTCTGGAAAGAATGGCCATCGTAAAGAAATCAACCAACAACAGATGTTGGAGAGGTTGTGGGGAAAAGGGAACACTTCTCCACTGCTTAGTGGGAATGTAGGCTGGTGCAACCATTGTGGAGATCAGTGTGGAGACTCCTCAAAAGAGTAGGACTAGAAATCCCATTCAAGCTGGCTATCCCCCTACTGGGAATTTTCCCAAAGGATCTGAAAACATTGTATCATAGTGATATATGTTTACCTATGTTTATAGCAGTGCAATGTGTGATAGCAAAATCTTGGAAACAACCAAGATGCCTGTCACATGAGGAATAGTTGAAAAAGGTGTGCTATTTCTATACAATGGAATATTACTCAGCTATAAAAATGATCAACTTGAAACATTTGTATTGAAGTAGATGCCACTGAACATATACTCATAAGTTAAGTAAATCAGACACACATGTGTAAATATTGTATAGTCTCCCTAGTATAAGAAATCAAAAGTAGAAATAAAAATAGAAAGGTTTAACAACTAAAAAGAAGTTAGTCAGATAGTTAGGGTAAACAGAATTGCATATTTTGCAGGATAACTATCACCTTCTCTTCTGGAGGGTTAACAACCTAAGTTTGCAAATCAAAAATTGGGGAAATTGAAGAGCCACAAGGCCAGCCAACATTTCGGCCTTAGCTTTTCAGGGTCAGCGAAGACTCAGGACATAGAAGAACCTGTACTGTAACATCATGGAACTCAGTTGTGCCCCGAATTTTCTGATCAAGAAGATTATGGAGCCACAGAGGAATGCGATAGATGATCTATAGTGTGCCTGGGGAGAATCACATCAAGAGAAAATTTTCTCTCAGTCTCTCACAGAAAGCAAACTGGTCAAGCAATGGCCGTGACTCATCCACTTGCCTGACACTGACAAAGTATCTAGAGAGTGAGGTATGGGGTTACAGGATAAATCCTGATGGGACTTGACTGACCTCATGAGATACAAAAGCTACATTTTTTGTTATATAGGTCTTGCTTTATCTCTGTCTTAACCACCCAGCAGAAAAGTATAAAAATGAGGTATATAAAATAAGGCCATAATAATAAGCAGAGCTGTAAATGGCTCTAGTCAACAACTTCTTCAGATAACCCAATATTATTGTGGACTGCTGGACTGTGTTTGATTGTTTCATTGAGCTAGGCACCTATAATAATTGAATGACAATGGAATGCCCATCTTTGACCGAACTAAACAAAAAATGGGGATACAAAGGACAAAACATTCTGTGTTTGTATAAACAGTACAGTTAGGATAAGTAAGCAGTACTTCTGTATAATTCTATGAGAAGCAAGATTTGCACTAATAGTGTTTGGACAGGATATTCTATTACCTTCTTGTACTATGGACAACCACTAAGATGATAACAAGGTAGAAAGTATTAATTATTGCAACAGTACTATAATTCAGCCTTAAAAGTAAGATAGGTAGACAGCTACATTATCTTAATTCATTGATTAGAGACATCTTCTCTAATTGTTTTTGTAAGTAGAATATCAAGAATGCACCTTGTATGACAAAAAAACACTATGAAAACAATATGCATTGTATTAATTATTGAATCTGTCCTGCTAATTTGATTTGAAATTGTCTAATTGCTATTTGTTCTTCAATAAAATAAAATATAAAAATAAATAAATAAATATGGGCCTACGTCAGGAAAAAATAATCTGTAATGCAGGGCTAGGGAGATAACTCAGTAGAATAAGCATCTGCCTGGTAAGTGCAGGGTCCTGAGTTCAATCCCCAGTAACACAAAATCAAACCGAAAAACAATAAGGGGTCAAGGAGATAGATCAGTAGAATATGTGCCTGCTTGGCAAGTGCAAAGGCTTAAGTTCAATCCCCAGTACCCTAAAATCAAGACAAAAACAAACTAACAAAAGATTTTTTTGAAAAGGGGGCCAGGGAGATAACTCAGTAGAATAAGCACTTGTCTGGCAAGTGCAAGGGCATGAGTTCAATCCCTGGTTCCAAAAAAGAAAAAAGATAAAATAATTCTACTTAGAGGTGAGTGAGATGTCCCAGGGCCCGCTGGATCCAGATTCGACCCAGAGCCTAGGCCTGATGTACATTGTATAGGCCTAGTGTGGAACCCTGCAGTAGAACTCTCTGCAAAGAGACTAGAGGCAAGACCCACCCAGCTAATCCAAGAGCAGAACATCTTTCAAGAGTGGCACAGAGGGTTCATCTCCAAGGGATGTAGCAGGAAAAAGTGGAGCACAGAAACCAGACTCAAGCCACACCCACCTGGACAAGTTTGAAGTTGATAGATCTGGACATGGTGCTAAGGTAATAACTCTTTCAGCTCTATACCAAAGGTCAGAAGTCAGTGTTACACAAAATGACAAAGAGAAAGAGCAAAATTCATCCTCAGGCCCCAAGTCCGCCAGAACAAATGCAGAAGACACTAGATAGAAGAAATTGGAAATCTCAGACCTGAAAACTCTGAAATAATAGTGTCCGAAGTAAAGAAACAACTGCAAAAAGGTATGCAGTAAATCAGATCAGCAATAATTTCTGAAGTAAAAAAAGAAATGGTAAATACAATGAAAGAAGTACTAAGTGCTTCTAAAGAAGACACTGATAAAAAAAAATAGAGAAGAAGAGAAAAATGATGGAATACTTGAATAAGCAATACAGGAAAGAAATAGAATGCATGAAGCAGATTGAAAGTATTATATGAGAAAATAAAACATAAATCCCAAGCTGGCAAAAATGTTTGAATGAAAGTGAAAATAGACTGTGAAACCTTAAAGACACCATTGCAACTACAGAAAATGTAACCAAAGATCTCTTAAAAACAACTAAGATGCAGGAAAAAACAATACAACAGCTGCAAGATGATGCAAAGGTGAACAATGTAAGACTAATAGGCATCAGTGAGAAAGAAGAAGTCAATACAAATGATATAAAAAGAATATGAATGGAAATAGTAGCAGAAAATTTCCTAAATATGAGGAAACAATCTGACACTCAGGTAACTGAAGTATATAGAACGCCAAATAACATCACCCAATTAAAACACATGCAGAGATATAATAATCAAGATCGCAGAAATTCAGCACAGGAACAATAGACTAAAAGCCACCAAAGGAAAGAAACAGATCACATTGTAAAGGAAAACCCATTAGAATAATGGCAGACTTGTCTTAGCAAACCATCAATTCAAGAAGATCTTGGAGCACAAATTCCAACCCAAACTGATATACCCTGCAAAACACTCAAGTATAATGGAGAAGTGAAATTCTTCCATGACAAAGAATTTCATGATAGCAAAGCCAGCCCTACACAGACTATTAAATGATGTTCTAGAGAGGGAGCAAAATGACCACTACTCCATGAAGAAGAATGGAAAGAACCCAGCAAATAGGATAAACAATTAAACACAGGAGAATAAGAAGTATACAAAAGCAGTCTTTCAGTTATTCTTTTGTATACAGCAGCAAAATATTTCCATCAGCACACTCTACATGTGGGCTTCTCTGCACCATGATTCTATCCAGGTCTACAGGTTGGATATCAAGGAAACAGCAGTAGCTCAGTCCCACAAGCGACACCTGGCCACCAGTAAGCATCGTGGACACTGTCCATGTCCACAACACGCTAGAACTTTGTGCAATATCCTATCCTCAAGCGCCCATCATTTTTGCCATTCTAGTATTTATCATGTTTTATTCTTAGTAATTCTTTACTATCATGAAAACTTTTTCTTAATTCAATTGTTTTGAAACATTTAATTTTTAATTAGTTAATATTTACTTTTCTGAATATTGATTAATCTCAATTTTTGTTTTAAGATTTATACTGTATATTTGACTTTAAATATATTTAAAAGACATGATATGATATTTTTCTCCTAGTATTTGAAACTTTAAAAAGTACATTTCCACTTTCCATTAACTTTGTATTACTTCTTGTTTGTCTATTACACACACGCAAACACACATATATGTGTGTGTGTTTGTGTGTGTAAAATAATATGTGTATAACACAACATAAATCTTTAATGGGCTTTTAAATGGGTTCATCTAGTATATTTTACATGGACCCGCACAACTATCATTTTGAGAGATCTTTATTCTTTATCCAGGCACACATGGCAACTGCTCTTGCCTTCTGAAGTATGCTCTTCATTATTTCCTATATGTTACATCTGGATGTATTAAAATATTTCAAGTTTATATAACTGGAAAAGATTTTACTTTTAGTTTTTAAAGGTATGTTTGCTAAGTGTAAATTTCAAAGATATATTTTTATTTCTTAGTCTAATTTCTTACACACTTGGTCTTTTTTATTCTTTCTAATGTGGAATAAGATGCTATTTAATTTTGTTCTTCCATAGCTAATATTTATATATATATGCTTTAATTATTTTATTTCTTTACAAGTTTTGAACATTTTCATTTTTGTGTACCTTGGTATGATTTTTCTCAACTTCTTGTACAAAACGTTCATTTTTCTTGGAAATGTGCTGCTATAAGTTCAACTAAATTCAGAAATTTTATACCTTCAAATACTTATTGTGTATCCATTTCTACTTTGAGAATTCTAATTATATGAGTATAAGTTTCTTGATTTTGGCACAGAGTGAACTATCATACGACTGATTTGTAAATTCTTTTTTCTTCATGTTTATTTTGGATAATTTTTATTGTTATATTCATTTAAGTTTGTAAGTAATTTATTTACAATGTGCAATCTATTATTAATCTCATGCTATGTATTCATTTCAGAAATACTTCTCTAAAATTCACTGTCTACATCTTGTATCTTTCACATTTCAATATTTGTCTACAATTTTTAATATGCTGTGTACTTATTGATTTTCAATAAAGTTAATGGTAAAATAAAACTGTAGTGCAAACATGTTAGTCATACCAACGAGACTCTGTCAAGACAAAAATATTGCTAAAAATGGCTAGTATCACTCCTAAATAAAGTGTTCTGGTAAAGAACATTCATTTAGATTTGCATTTGAAAAAGTGCTCTTTTTTGTCTTAAGACCATTGGATAAGCCAGGTGTGAAGAAGCACCCATGTAATGCCAACACTCAGGAAGCTGAGGCAGGAAGGTCACTGCAAGTTTGAGGCCAGTCTGAGCTACATCCTGAGTTAGGGACTCAGCTACACACACTACACAGGGAGACAGACAAAACAAAAAAAATGAAATGTTATTAAACTAAAGAATAAGGGTAGATAGTATTTTTATTTTAATGACTGAATTGAAAAATTTATATTGTCTTACTGTGAAGAATTGATTATTTATCTCTTTACACAATCATTTAGGTTTTTAATGGCTATACCTTACAAAGACTTATTCCTTCCACCCCCACCTGTGCATGCACATACACGGATCTATGTTCGGGCTCCTATTCATAGAATTGTTTGCATCACTATTTTAAACATTTGTTTGCAATGCTATGTGGGACAATTAACAACAAGACAGTAATACAATTTTTAAGTGGCAAATAATCTGGCTAGACAAGCTTCATAAAAAGAAGCACGAGTGGATAAAACACATGGGAAAATAATCAATATCATTAACTATCAGAAAAATGCTAATCTAGTACAGTGAAATGTGATCTTACCCCAATCCACTAGGCTAGTGTTTAAAAGCTACAAATAAAAATAAGAAAGAGAGAGGAGCTACGATATACCATTGGTAGAAATTAAAATTAGTACAGGAGTTTTGAATAAGAGTAGAAAGTTACCTCAGTAAAAATATGTCATTGTTTTGCTTTTGTACTACTAGGGATTGAACTCAGAATCTGTGTTGGCTAAGCAAGCACTGACCACTGACTCACATTTGTACATGTGAGTTGGATTCAGTGTCAAATTTCAATTCAGGATTCACTGATCAAATCTGCCCCAAGTGGATCTTCGCTGTGATCCAGCATCCCATCTTCTGGGTACAGAGACAAATGAAAGGAATTCTGTGCACCAACAAGGTGGCTGCCTCCCCAGGTTGCTTCTGAACCCTCCACAGTAGATTAAGACAAGAAACCCACATGGGTGCCCATCAGCAGAGGAATGCATGCAAATGGTTACACATGTGGAACGCAATGCACTGACCCACAAGAATGATTACATCCTGTCATTGGCAGCAAAGTGGATGAAACTGGAAAACACTTTGTTAAATAAGTGGAGAAAGAAAAGTATCGCATGTGCATGTTCATGAGGAAGCTTAAAAATACAGAACAAGTAAACATGGAACAGTGCTTATTAGAGGACGGGAATGGGTCAGGAGAGAAGATATAAAGGGAGGGCAGGTTTGATCAGTGAATCCTGTATGCAAGAATTGAAATTTGACACTGAATCCAATTCACATGTACAATTAATGCATGTAGATAAAAATGTTAAAATCAATATAGTTAACTTTTTGACAAGAAAAACAAAAGGCATCTCCTGTTATCACTAAACCACTATCACTCAGATATCAATGTTTGATAGACAATAGAGTGAAGCAATAGGAGTATGACTTTGGGAAATAAATATAATATGACCATTAAAATATGAATGAAAATTAGGTAGGACACCCAAACTTAGTTTCTTGTGCAGCACACTGTACTCAGTACTACAGATGATTTGGCCTACTTAAGATCTTTTTAAATGCACTCTTGACCTCCTTGTTCCTCAGGCTGTAGACTAGTGGGTTCAGCATGGGGATGACCATGGTGTAGAACACAGATGCCATCTTGTCCGTGTCCATGGAGTGGCTGGAGCTGGGCTGTATGTACATGAAGATGATGGTCCCGTAGAAGATGGAGACGGCGGTGAAGTGGGAGGCACAGGTGGACAGGGCCTTCTGGTGTCCCTGAGCAGAGTGCATTTTGAAGATCGTATTAAATATGAACAGATAGGAGATCAGCACAACCAGAAGAGCACCAAAGACGTTGAAACTTGTTAGGAAAATAAGAACCATCTCAATAACGCGTTTATCTGAACAAGAGAGAACCCTGACTGCTGGAACATCACAGAAAAAGTGGTGGACCACATTGGCCTCACAGAAGGAGAGACTGAATGTGCCCCCGGTGTGGACAGAGGCATCTAGAAAGCCACAGAAGTAGGAGCCCATGACCAGCTGCACACACATGCTCCTCGACATGACCGCGGAGTAGTGCAAGGGCTTGCACACAGCAGCATAGCGATCATAGGCCATTAAGGCAAGGGTGGCATTTTCCACAGACACAAAGACTACAAAAAAAAACATTTGAGCAGCACATGCATTGTAAGATATGACCTTGTCATTTATAAGGAGCCCCACCATCACTCTGGGAGTGACAGCAGAAGAGTACCCAAAGTCCGCCAAAGAAAGGTTCCAGAGAAAAATGTACATGGGAGTGTGGAGGCGAGAGTCCAGGAGGATGAGCAGGACCATCCCCAGGTTCCCCAAAATGCAGATGAGGTAAATGAGCATGGACAAGATGAAGAGGGGAATCTGCAGCTCCGCAGCACTGGTCAGACCATCCAGGATGAAATCTTGCACCTCTGTGCCATTGGCCATGGGAAATCCAAGTTTCCTGCAACAGAGAGAAAGAAAGGAACAGTTAGTAATCGAAAAGACATTGCACTGAAGTATATAAGCATTTTGTTTTCTTGTCATCTTCTTTGTCCTTCATGGTCTGCTGATGTAGGGCAGACATTTCAACAATAGTAACAAAAGAAATAAATGATCTATATAGTTCTGCTGTTGAAGATAAAGGGCCCTTACTGGCACATGTGTAAACAAACAAAATGGGATTGCAAAGACAGTATATTTGTCTGAGCCTCTGCATTTGCAATAAACAAATCTCCCATATCATTTCACCTGAGTCTTATAAAAGTTTCCATCTGTACAATGCTCATTACCAATATATCCTGATGTTTACTATGTGCATAACTTAATCTTCTCAATAAACGTCTAAGAGGTTAAATAATTCTTGTACTTTTCATTTGAGTGTCCACTGGTGGAAGAAGGATTCATCACACAGAAAGAAGTGGAATGGGAATTAATTCAGACCAGTTCGTATTTGCTCACTGAGCCCACTTGATTGCGTTCCATGCTTTGGAGAACTTCGACACGCAGCAGAGATGCATGTGAAGCCAAGGAAGGGTTGTCATGGGGTGAGCACAGACTTGAGTGCCCTGCAAGGCAGTTCTGAAGGGAGGATTTGTGACTGCATGCTACAGCCAAGAGTCAGGGAACAGTGTCCCTCCTGTGCATCTAAGTGACAACCCTGGGAAACATGGGCCCTGGCACAACTTCTCTGTGCCCATCTTTACTACTAAAATGAAGATGATTTATAAAATTTCACAAAGGGATAGTTGTCATAACTGATATATATATAATATATATATTATATATATATATTTATATATATTATACATATATATTAAACTTTATTAATTTTTATTAATACTATGGTCAAATGTATGTATAAACTCATTAGTGCTATGCTTTCCTTTAATTTTTTTATTAATTTTATTGAGAAAACATAGCAATGAGACAGTTTCAAAACCTATTAGTAGGACAATTTTAATAATTAATACATTGCATATTGTTGTCTCCATAGTTGTTATTCATAGTACAAGATGCAGAAATGACATCCTGTCCAAACACTATTAGTAAGAATCTTTCTTCTCATTAAATTAAGAGAAAGTAGTTGTATATCTATCCTATTTTGTATATACAGATACAAGATGGTTGTTCATTTGTATCCTTTTTTTGTTCAGTTTTGTCAGAGATGGGTATTCCATTGCCATTTAAATATTATAGGTGCAAAAAAAACAAATATTGGTGCATGAATTCATATATATATATATATATATATATATATATATACACACACACACACACACACACACACATACACACACACATATATATTGTGTTCTAGGGAAGGGTCTACAGGGTGTTCAAGGTCTCACTACTGGATCAGACTCACAGTGATCCTCAGCCTCCCAAGAGCTGGGATTACAGGCGTATCACCACATGCTCTCAGCACGCCCCGTGGGTGGGGCCAGCACTGCGCCCCCTGAGATAGAACCCTGGCCCTTGCACTTGCTGCTGATATATATTTTAAAGACACTGCACAGCATAGATGCTCAGCACACTGAGGCTGCTTTCTGCAGAGGACTGAGGAGAAGGAATGATGGGCTTTATCCTAGCACTGGATGCTGAGTGGCGAGTTGCAGTGCTTCAGTTCAACTGAAAGTCTGGTGTGCTCTCTCCTGATTTTATTCTCCCCACTTGCTAGAGATGCTCAGGGACTTCTCTGCCTTACAGTGGGGTGCTAGCCACCTGTATGAGAGCCTAGGACAGTGATGGTGAAATTTATAGAGACCAGTTGCTCAAACTACAACCCTAAACCCATTTGTTTACACAAAGTGCCAGCTCTGCATTCAAATCTGAATCCCAAACATTTAATTTAGGAAGCAACAATTCATATGTTAACAACCTTTATCTTAAAAACACAGTGACAGAGCTTTCAATGATGCAAACAGTTTTGAGCTAAAGGTAAAAAGTGTGCATTTGGTGTGCTCTCGTACAGCTGATGTCCTTTCTGCTGTGTGCACACTGATCACTTGTGGGCCCCGGCTGGGCTAGAAAGGGGAAAACTGTACAAGAGAAATTTATTTTAAACTTTGTTCTTTTGAAGCTTTTGAGCTCTGTAACCACTTCATGGCTTTGTAATTCCTTTCTTGACTCCTATAACCCCAAGAGCGCAACTGAACATGCAGGACACCTTATTGTACTGCTGTACCAAGCTTCATGGACTGATGACCATAAATCTATCCTTGTAACTTGTGTTCTCACCTTGCCAGCTACTCAGATGAGCTGCCAGGTGGTCCTGCCCCACCTCTGTGTCTTTCTTCTCTGTACCTCCTGCTTGTGCATCATATAATAGCCCTAGACCACAGAAGATGAGGGCCTGATATTCTGGGAATGGTCCCGATCAGTTCCCATTAACATAGACCAGTCCGCCCCCAAATCCTAGGTGCAATGGCAGTGTTTCGCTCACCACTGCAGGGCAGCAGGGCTCCTCCTGCCAACAGAAGGGCTCTGCATTTCCCACGGTGGCACACATGCCATAGGTTCACCTCCACTGACCTGGGAACTATCAGCCTCACTTTTACTTAAATGTACGTCCAATCCATATGTCAAAGAGTTTCCTCTTCTAAATCTAATTCTTATGCACATTACTCTCATTCTTCGGTTAAGTGACAGTAAAAAGAGTTGAAAATTCACAGGATTGGTGGTTCCGTGCTTATATTTTAGATTTGGAAATATGGGTGCAGTGGTGTATACCGTTAATCCCAGAACTCCAGGAGCCTGAGGCAGGAGGATAACAAGTTTCAGCCCAGCCTGGTCAACTTACTGACTTAGTGAGAATCCTGTCTCAAAGTAAAAAATAAGTAAATAAATAACTGTTGGGAATATCCCATAGCTCAATGTACGCATAGCTCAGTGGCTCTGGGTGTCATCCCCAGTACTCCAAAAAGATTGAATTCAGAGGCTGTGGAACAATGTCCACTCTCTGTTCACTGTATTTCTGTCCAGTCTTCCTTCCTATCATATTTCAAAGTGATTTTATAATCTATTTTCTATAAACACTTTGCTAACACATTTCTTTCTTTCCTTATCAAAATCTATTTAGTTGTTACAGAGTCTCACTACGCAGCTTGGTCTCAATGATTTTCCCATTTTCAGCCTCACGAGTCCTGGGATTACAGGTATATGACACTAAGCTCTGACTGTGGCTGCCTCAGCCCACCCTGGGGGCGGGACTGGCACAGTATATGGTGCTGGGGATCAAACCGTGGTCCCTGCCCTTGCCTAAGCTTGCCTAAGCGGATGCTCTAGTCTGCTAAGCTATCTTGCCAGCTAGTTCACACATTTCTGACTTACAAGATAAAACCTGAAACATTTTATAGGCTATATTGTGTTCTACAGACATCAATAGGAGAATTAGAGATTTAAACATGTATGTTTCACAACACAAATTATCTGTCTCATAAGAAGTAGCAATTCAGAATTTCTGTGCAGATATAATTGACTTTACAAGGTGTGCTATAGGGCCAGCCAAATAGCTCAGCAGACTAAAGCACCTACTTAGGCAGAGCACAGTGGCCGGAGTTTGAGCCCCAGCGTGCCATGCCGGCCCTGCCCCAGGGGCACATGGAGACTGTGATTGAGACTGGATATGGTGGTGCATGGCTATAATCCAAGTGCCTGGGAGGCTGAAAACAAGAGAATCACTATGAGTATGATCTTTGTAGTGAGAGTCTGTAGATTCTGTACTAAATACAAAACTTTTAAAAAAAAATTTAAAAAGGGTGTGCTGTATACAATTGTCCTGTCTTCTTTTCTGGATATAATAAAAAGGCTATGATCACAGAGTAAGAATATTGAGACAAAATGTGACTCCAAATAAATTCATAAGGATCCTTTCAGAGCTCAAAGACCTTCAGCTCTATCTGTTTTCATGAGTTTCTCTCACAATTACAAAGGGAGAGAGTGCAAAGGATGAATGACTGCCTATGCAGAGAGGGTGCTACCGGCCTTATAATCTTTTCCACCTTCCCCAGGGGCACAACCCAGTAATTCATAATTGTCCCTGAACTTCCTACCAGGGAAACCATCTTGCCATTGAGAATTTCATGTTTCAGGTACCACACAGGTAGAGCCAGGGATATAGCTCAGTGGCATAAGCACCTGCCTGGCAAGAATAAGGTCCTGAGTTCAATCCCTGGTACCAAAAAAAAATTAAAGTATGGTGCAGAATCTTTTGCTGAGCTCACACAATTCATAATAGCAACCTCCCTATTGCTTTTACATGTATTATAATTCTCACTAAAAAAGAATTTGGAATGTGAACACTCACCTCACCTCCGGAATAAAGCTGCAGGAAATCCTGTACTTTCGGTAACCTGAAGCTTCCTTGGAGAACAAGGTGTAAATTCTTCAAATGAAGTCTCCTTAAAAGAATGAGGCAAAATGTGTTCTTCTAATTGCTTCATTAGAACTTCAGCAATTTTAAATTGTAAAATAAAAATAATATCATCTATAGGCCTGATTATTTCACAGAACCGTGCCTGTCAGTAGCACACTACAAGATCATTAATAGGCAGCTCAGTGAAGCATTATAATGTGAGCCACATTCAGAAAATCTGCAGTTTGGGGAAAACCACTCTCTGTTCTAACTTTTCCCCTGCACACACAGCCTGATCCTGCTAAGCTAATGCCAAAGAGCCAGATATGGATTTTAGAGACAAAGGGCAGGGAGCCAGGAAGGTGCTGTAGAGACATAAAGATCTCAAGGGAATATGTCACCTATGTAGGGAATTACGGGTCCTTGCTCTACTTAATGAGGAAATGATTGATTAAAGTGCCTGGGGTTGACTTTAATTTGTGTCTGATTTGTTGTCTTTTTGTTTTCTAGTTATTTGCTTTGATAACGTATATACAATGAAAATCACACATTTATGGTGCAGTTCTGAGTTCAGATAAACATGTATGATGGTGTAAGTGTTACACATACAAATTAAGAACAGTCCCAGCAGTCTGAAAATGTCATGTGTTTATTTGTAATCAGAAAATTTTGCCTAACAAAAGTGAGGACTTTTCTTTGCGCACCTGAGGCCGCCCGCGGAGGCTCTATAGCTGTCATCATGCCACAGAATGAATATATTGAATTACATCACAAACACTATGGGTGCCACATGGATTTGTGGCACATTTACCATGAGAAAAAAAAAGCAAGACAGTTGAGAGGCTCATGAACATACAAAGAAGATAAAAAAAAAAAAAAAAAAAAAAAAAAAAAAAAAAAAAAAAAAAAAAAAAAAAAAAAAAAAAAAAAAAAAAAAAAAAAAAAAAAAAAAAAAAAAAAAAA
>PVKA01012530.1:0-20614 GCA_004027165.1 Ctenomys sociabilis | reverse complement strand
CAGGCAAGCACAGGGACTGTGGTTCGATCCCTGGTACCACATGTCACGTTGACCCCCCCCCCCCTTGGGTGTGCTGAGCTGGCCAGAATCTGGGCATAGTGGTGCATACTTGCAATCCCAGCACTAGGGAGGCTGAAAACAGGAGGATCACTATGAGTCTGAGCTGCATAGTGAATCCCTGAAACAACCAAGACAAGGGAAAAAAAAGAAGAGATTAAGATGTGCTATGTGTGCAACCAGCTCCTCACAAAGAGTGCAAATAGCATGCAGTGCATGTGTTCTTATCAACATTTTTACTCTCTGATCAAGAATAGGACAAAGATGTCCCCACTTTCCACTTTTAGTTGATGTAACACAGCAGGTGCTAGTCAGAGAAATCCAGCAGCAGAAAGACATAGAAGACTTTCAAGAGAGGATGAAGAGATTACATTGTTTCTTTTTGTCAGTGATATAATATTATGTGTAGAAACCTCATAATATTATGCACAGAAAATCCTCAAAAGCCATCCAAAGCAATGAAAACCTGTTAGAACTAATGAATGTGTACATGCAAAGTAAAGAAACAAAATCAACACACAAAAAGCAAACAATATTTTTACACACTAACAACTATTATCTAAAAAGAAAACAATTAAACAATTTCACTATTATTATTACCTCATTGTTATTATCTATAATAATGATAAAAATCAAATACTGTAGTGGAACACACCCATAATTTTAGTTCTCTGGGAGGCTGAAGCAAGAGATCTCACAAGTTCAAGTTCAGTCAAAACAGTGACTTAGCAAGCCTTTCTCTCAAAATGAAACTGTAAAAATCAGGGCTGGGTATGTAGCTCAGAGAAGACCCTGCTTTCAACACCCAATACTGCAAGTAAAAAATAATAAATAAAATTTAAAAATCTTAAGTATAACTTGAACTAAGAAATTGAAGAGCAGAAATAAATGAAAAGATATCCCATGTTTCTGAATTGGAAAAATTAGTATTACTAAAAGTCTCATGCTTCCTCACTCTGGTGATTCCATGGAATTCCTTTTAAAATTCTAATGACGTTTTTTCGCAAATATATCCAAAAATCCTGTCACGGTACCTCCCAATGACCCTGAATCATCAGCATAATTTTGAACAGAAAAGAGACAGCAGCTATTTTGTGAAGTAAAATCCAGCATAAAGGGATTTAAAGTATCAGCAGAAGAGTGAGGCAAGTGGGGCCACCAAGGGGGCAAAGAAGAAGAGCAAGGCCATGCAACAGTCGGGGGGAGGGGTGGCGGGGTGCCAGGCACCCCCGTAGGGAGCCGAAGCTCAGGGTCAGCCCGCGCCCAGCGTGCAACAGGCCCCGGGGCACAGCCTCCTGCTGCACGCACACGTGTGGACTCAAGATTGCTCTGTTGGACATAGCTCACTGTCAGTAGCAGAGCACCTGCAGGTGTGCGTCAGCGTCACTGTTCTTGTGTCCAGAGGTCATAGTTAAGTTACAGGGTGACTCGAACACAAGCCTTGTGATAGTACAAGTGTTGGTCTCATAACCACCATGGTGGCTAAATGCCTGAAGGGTGCGTAGTGTAAATGCTGTGGTCACATGAGGCAAATGGGTGATCCGGGCCCCCAGTGGGATGGAATAGAACATGTGTGATTTCATGATGCTACACAGGATGGTGTACGTGGGGAGAGACTGAAGCTGGAGATTGACCTCAGCGTGGGGCTGGAACAAAGCCTGCAGAGAATGCAAAGAGCTCCTCCCACACATCAACAGGCTGTTCCAGCCCACAAAAAGGTTGTGAGGTAGAGAGGTTGAAACTGACACCAATCTCCTGAAAGCATAAATATATGTGCTATGGTGGTTGAGCCGTGCCTTCCCTCCCATCCAGAGAGAGAAGATTCCGCCTGACCCCAGCTTTTTATCTCTTACCATTATTTCTCAATGCTCTCACCATTTTCTCCCTGGGAACATTGAAAGCTGTGCTGGTTGCAGCAGGTATGCAATATAAAACTTCTAAACTGGAATTTTCCACTTAGAGTTTTCAGACTTGGGTTAACTATAGATAGTAATCAGTGGAAAGCAAAACTGTAGAGAGACACTGCCGTCTATGGGAGCACATTTCAGGGACCACAGTGCTAATAAATGGGGAAAAGACAAACCCGTCACTTCTGTTCTACCTAATGCCATGCCAACAAAGGTCAAAGGCAGGCTACTTTGGTTTTAGCACAGATTTCTTCTTGGAAGTTACGTGACGTTGAGCAATTCCCTAACCTCATTAGAGTAAATGGATTACACACCCTTAGAGAAGATACCAGAGCATGAGAGGGGCTAGAGTGGAGATCGCAATAGGAAAAATAGTGCGCAGACCCCACGGGGGCTGGCACGCGCTCCATCAGTGTAGAGGTTATCAGAGGCCCAGAAAAGCAGCCGGGGAACAGCAAGCATGTTTTCCTCACTCCTTAGATGCAGGACCCACGTTAGGTCCTTGCTAAGGTTCCTTTCAGACCTAAGACTCGATTGGACTAAGCCTTGAGTCAATGTGATGACAGCTTATTTGAAATACCAGATGCGGTTTCTCCCGTAGCTCCGAGTCTGGCGGGTGGCAGCCCCTGCTGGCGAGGAGCACACCTAAGCTCTTGTGCCAGCCCATCTCCACTGAGTCCTGAGGCTTGTGTTACGTCCTTTGATACCATGACAGGGCCACGTCATCAGAGTTTGTCTCCTCATAATGACTCTTAAAATAAAATTGTCCTTGACTAGTGATTGCAAGTGTTTATGTTCTCCTTTCTATCAGTGCCTGCTTGCAGTGCCCGGAGTGCTCCTTCACCTGGGGCAGTGGGTGCATGTACATCATACAGATTTAATCTGCCTCCTGCCCTCCTCCCACCTTCCTGCTCTAACTCCCTGTCCTCACTTTTATTCCTGATATTATCATCCTCAGCTCATGTTCATGATGCATACTGTTTATACTCATTGAGGTTATTGCCTTCTGTACATGGAGAAAATCAGTTCTTCCTTTTAATTAATTGTATTAGTACACTGTGACAAGCACAATGACCACACCCACCCAAGGGAATGTGTGCCCACACATTATGTATCTTAATCCTTTTTTCCTACCCTCCTCCCTTTACTTTAATCCTCTTCCCCATTCCTCTCATATGTCTTATATCTATTTATTTCCTCCCAATTTTTTATCTCGTGCTTATTTATTTATTTAGTATAGAATCTGTGCAGCTCAGACTCACAGTGATCTTCCTGCCTCAGCCTCTCCAGCGCTGGGATTACAGGGGCCAGCATGGTGCACTCAGAGTTCTGGGACCAGCACAGCATGCAGTGTGGTACAGGGATTGAACCTGGGTCCTTGTGCTTACCACGAGGCTCTCAGACCACTGAGCTATCTCCCTGCTCCCCTTACATTGCTTTTTTATCCCCACCCCCCTCCCATTCCACCATGCTCCTCCTGCATTTTTCTTCCATTTTTAGAACATTTTCTTCCTATTTTCCAATGATTTGGTGCTTATTTACCCTTTGGCTTTTCTATACACAAAGAAATGTAATATTTAAACATGTGTGTTTGATTTATTTTTCTTAAAAGTATGGTGCATACTTTACCAAAAAAGTTGCATCCGTTTATCTAAAAACGTCTCAAATGTATCCTTCAAGGAAGTGTAGTATTCCAATGTACATAAAAATCACACTTTCTTTGTCTGTTCATCTGTTGGTGGGCATATGGGCTGTTTTCAGGATCCAACTGTTACAAGTTGTGCTGTTGTCCACATGGGTGGCAAAGGCCCTGTAATGTGATCCTTTCAATAGCTTCAGGCACACAGTAAGAAGAGAAACAGTTGGGTCAGATGGAGCCTCTAGGCTTAGTTTTTTTGAGAAATGTTTGCAGTAGTTGCACCAGTCTGTTCTCCCACCCGCAGTGGAAATGTGTTCCTCTTTCCCACAGCAACGCCAGCGTTTAGTGCTGATCGCTTTCTTTTTTTTTTTTTTTTTTTTGTCTTTTTGAGACAGGGTCTCACTATGCAGTTCAGGCTGGCCTTAAGCTCACTTTGTAGCTCAGGCTGGTCTCGAACTCACAACAATCCTCCTGCCTCAGCCTCCCGAGTGCTGGGATTACAGGCATGCACCACCACGCCCACAGCCATTCTTGCTAGAGTGAGATGGAACCTCAGTGTTTTCATTTGCATCTCTCAAGTTACCGGTGAAACTGAGCATTTTTTCATATATTTATTGGCTGGTTCTGCTACAGCATCTGACAACTGTGTATTCAGTTCAAATGCCCATTTTTTGGAATGGGTCACTAAATTTGTGGGTTGATTTTTTTGAGTTCTTTATTTTAGAGTTGTCTTTTGCTGGAGGAATACCTAGTAAAATATTTTTCTCACACTGTGGGTTGTCTCTTCACTATGTTTGTGATTTCTCTTGCTGTATAAAACCTTTTATGGAGATGGGATCCCAGTCTTTGATTCTTTGTAACATTTCCTGTGCAATCAAGATTTTGATCATAAAAGTCTTTGCCTATCCCTGTTTATTCAAGACTTTTACCAATTCTATCTTCAAGAAGAGTAAGCATTTCTATTTTAATATTTTTATATTTGATCCATTTCAATTTTACTTTAGTGCATGGTGAGAGGTATGGGTTCAAATTTAATCTTTAAAAAGCCAATCTTATCTTTTTGTTAGATTGATTCCTAAGCATTCCTTTTTCCTTTTTTAATGCTATTGTGAAAAAATGTTTTTTCCCCAAATGTCTCTCTCAGGAAGTTTGCTATTTGTGTACAGGAGTGCTATTGGCTTTTGAATGTTGACTTTTGTCTGTTAATCTTCTCTCTCATTGCTGAAAAATACCCGACACTCAAAAGTAGGGAAAGAAAGGTTTATTTAGTTCACAGTTACTGATGGTTTCAGGTCATACTCACCTGGCTCCAAGAGAGCATGGCATGTGGCAGAGGGCAACTTTTCCTGGTGGTGGCAAAGGGCAAGAGAGCACAATGGGAGGGACTGCAGCTGGTCAGCACCCGTTCTCTCCTTCATTGTGGTGCAAATCACCTGTCCCAGTGTAGGTGCAGCCTTCACACTCACAGTAATCAATCACAAAGTTCAGGAGCTGCCCCATCACTTCATGGGGCTTTGGGGGACACACCTATACACAAACTGTAGCAGCTTTGTATCCTGCATACTATGAATTTACTAATGATTACAGAACTATATAAAATAGGAGGGGTGTTAGAGGATATCCTTGTCTTCTACCAGATGTGAGAGTAAAAGTTTTCAGTTTTTCCCCATTTAGAATTATGTTAGCTGTTGGGTTGTCATAGATGGCTTTTATCAGACTGAGATAAAGGCCATCTATTCCAACTTTCTGTAGGACTTTGAACATGAATGAGTGTTGGACTTTGTCAAAAGCCTTTTCTGCATCAATTGAGATGATCATGTGGATTCGACCCAGAGCGCAGGTGCAGGCCTGGCGTGTGAGTGAGACCACCAGGGGCCGGAAGGATGCTGATTCTACCCTGAACCCAGGACCGGTGTGGAACCTGCAGCAGAACTCACTGCAAAAGAGGCTTCAGGAAAGACCCACCCAGCTGATTCAGGAGCAGAACGTTGCCAGAGTGGCATAGAGGGTTCAAGTCCAAGGGCTACAGCAGGAAGAGGTGGAGTACAGCGACCAGATCCAAGCCATGCCCACTTGGACAAGTTTGAACTTGGTAGACCTGGACCTGGTGCTAGGGTAATACTCCATCTAAGCTCTACAACAAATGTCATAAGACAGTGCTGTAGAAAATGAAAAAGAGAAGGAACAAAATACAGTTTCAGGCCCCAAGCCCACCCAGAACAAATGCAGAAGACACTAGCATAGAAGAAATTAGAAATCACACACCTGAAATCTCTGAAATAATAGTGTATGAAGTTAAGAAACAACTGCAGAAAGGTATAGAGGAAATTAGATCAGAGATAATTTTTCAATTAAAAATGAAATGATAACTATAATGAAAGAACTACTAAGTGCTTCTAAAGAAGATGCTGACAAAAAATAGAGCAGAATGTAAAAATGATGGAATCCTTGAATAAACAATATAGGAAAGAAGTAGAATGCATGAAACAGATCCAAAGTGACATGCAGAAATTTAAAACCTCACAAGCTGGAAAAACCATTTGAATGAAAGTGAGAATAGAGTTTCAGACCTTAAAGGCACTCTTGCAGCAAGTGAAAAAGAAAAGATGTCTTTAAAATGACTAAGATTCAGGATAAAAGAATTCAATACCTGAAAGATGATGCAAAGATGAACAACATGAGACTAATAGGCATCAATGAGAAAGAAGGAGTCAATACAAATGATATAAAAAGAATATAGATGGAAATAATAGCAGAAAACTTCCCAAATATGGGGAAACCACCTGACCTTCAGTAACTGAACTATATAGAACTCCAAATAACATCAACTCAATTAAAAGCACTGCCAGACATAATAATCAAGATCCCAGAAATTCAGCACAGGAACAGTATACTAAAAGCAGCTAAAGAAAAGAAACAGATCACGTTTAAAGGAAAACCCATCAGGATAATGGCAGATTTCTCTTAACAAACCATCAAGTCAAGAAGAGAATGGAACAAAGTACTTCAAGTCTTACAAGAAAACAAATTGCAACCCAGACTGATATACTCTGCAAAACACTCTTTTAAGTATAATGGAGAAGTGAAATACTTGCATGACAAAGAACAACTTAAGAATTTCATGGTGACAAAGCCAACCCTACACAGACTACTAAAAGATGTTCTACTGAGGGGGCAAAATAACCACAACTCCATGAATGAGAATAAAAAGAACCCACCAAATAGGGTATACAATTAAACACAAAAGAATAAGAGGTATACAAAAGCAGTCTTTCAGTTATTCTTTTGTATACAGCAGCAAAATATTTCCATCAGCATACCCTACAAATGGACTTCTCCTGCACCCTATGGGTCATGATTCCATCTGAGCCTACAGGATGGATATCAAGGAAATAGCAGTAGCTCAGTCCCACAAGTGACACCTGGCCACCAGTAAGTATTATAGACAATGTCCATGTCCACAACACACTAGAACTTTGTGCGTTATCCTATCCCCAAACTGTTAGAAGTGCTGGTCATTTATTTTTCATTCCAGTATTTATCTTGTTTTATTCTTAGTAACTCTTTACTATCATGAAAACTTTTTCTTAGTTCAATTGTTTTGAAACATTTCATGTTTAATTAATTAGTATTTAGTTTTCTGAATATTGCTTAATCTTAATTTTTGTTTTATGATTTATGCTGTATATCTGACTTACAATCTATTTCAAAGACATGATTTGATTTTTTCTCCTAGTATTAGAAATTTTAAAAAGTATATTTCCATTTTCCATTGACTTTATATTAATTGTCTTTTACACACACACATATGAAAAAGATACTTGTATAACTCTACATAAGATTGATACTGTTTCATAGAAATCTTCAATGACCTTTAAATGGGTTCATCTAATATATTTTACATAGTCCCGCATGACTATCATTTTGAGAGCTCTTTATTGTTCATCTAGGAGCATATGTCAACTTCTCTTGCCTCCTGAAATAAGCTTTTTGTTATTTCCTATATGATACATCTAGACGTATTAGAGTATTTCAAGCTTGTATAAATGGAAAATATTTTCCTTTTAACTTTCAAAGCTTTGCTAAATATAAAATTCAAAGAGGATAGAACTGTTTTTCTTCTTTCTTTCAGTACTCTAATTAGTGTAGTTTCTTACACACTTGTTCTTTTTTCCTTTCTAATGTGGAATAAGATGCTATTTAATTTTGTTCTCCATGGCTAATTTTTTATGTATATGCTTTAATGATTTTTTTTCTTTATAATAAGTTTTGGACAATTTTATTTTTGTGTATTTGGGTATGATTTTTTCAAAATTCTTGAGCAAAAGGTTCATTTTTCTTGGAAATGTGGTGTTATAAGTTCAACTAAATTCAGAAATTTTAAATCTTTAAATATTATCTACCTCTTTCTACTTTGAGAATTATAATTATATGAATATAAATTTTTTAAATTTTGACCGAGTGAACTATTATATGACTGATCTGTAAATTCTTCATTTTTATTTTACACAATTTTTATTGTTATATTCATTTAAATTTGCAAACTATTTACAAAAATTAAATAAAGTAAAAAAAAAAAAAAAGATGATCATGTGGTTTTTAAATTTCACTCTGTTGATACAGTGTACTACATTTATAGATTTGTGTATATTGAGCCATCCTTGCATTCCTGGGATGAATCCTACTGGCATCGTGTATAATCTTCCTCATGATTTGCTGTATTCTATTTGATAGGATTTTATTGAGGATTTTTGCATCTATGTTCATGAGGGAAATTGGCCAGTAGTTCTCTCTCTCTCTCTCTTTTTTTTCAGAACCGAGGATTCAACTCAGGCCCTTGTGCTTGCCAAGGAAGTGCTTATTCCACTGAGCATTCTCCCCTGCCCCAGTAGTTCTCTTTTTAGTTGTGTCTTTGCCTGGTTTTGTTATCAGTATAATACTTGCTTCCAGGAATGATTTCGGTAGGATTGTTTCCTTTTCAATTTCATTGAAGAGTTTGAGGAATATGGGGCTTGTATCTTGTGTAAACGTGTTGTAGAATTCATCTATGAATCCATCAGGTCCTGGACTTTTCTTTGTTGTAAGGTTTTTCATTACATTTTGTATTTCATTGGTTGTTATTGGATTACTGAGAGTTGATATATCTTCTTGATTTAGTTTTGTTAATCTGTACCTTTCTAGGAATCTGTCCATTTCTTCTGTGTCTTCTATTCTGTGAGAGTAAAGATTCCCAATGTAGCTATTGATGATCTTTTGAATTTCCAGTGAGTCTGCTGTAATTTCATCCTCTTCATTCCTTGTGCTTGTATTTCAGTTTTTTTCTTTCCTCTTTTTGATGAGGTTCACTAGATTATCAATTTTATTTAATCTTTCAAAGAACTGGCTTTTTGATTCATTAATGCTTTGAACTGTTTTCTTTGTCTCAACTAAATTAACTTCTGCTCTAATCTTTATAATTTCCTCCTGTCTTTGGGAACCTACAATATTTGAGTGGACATGGAATACCCATGTCTGAGAAAAGTAAACAAAAAAGGGGGATATAAATGAAGGACCGTTTTGTATCTATATATACAAAATAGGATATATGTGCAGCTACTTTCTCTTAGTTCAATGAGTAGAAAGTTTTGTACTAGTAGTGTTTAGACAAGATACCACGTCTGCATCTTGTACTATGAATAACTACTATAAAGACAACAATATGCAATGTATTAATTATTGTAACTGTCCTACTAACCTATTTTGTTCTTTTATTTATTTATTTTATTTTTTTTGCTAGAACCGGAGATTGAACTCAGGCCCTTGTGCTTGCCAGGGAAGCACTTATTCTCCCCGGCCCTTTTTTAACCTATTTTGAAGCTGTCTCATTGCTATTTCTTTCTCAATGAAACTGATAAAAAATGAATTTGCTTATTAATTCTAGGTTTTCATTCTTTTTTCCCCTTTCTCTCCTCCTCTGTTCATTTCTGAATATTTGTTCCAAATCCCTGTCTTTATCACAGTTCTTTATGACTTCAAGTATCACACCAAATCCTGAGTATGGTCTCTTCTTGTTCCTACATGGCTCTACCTCTGAAGAGAAATAAATTGTTCTGCTAAAGTGTCTCTTACCAGCCACCTCTCTCTGGAAGCACATTGTGTTGACAGAATCTACCCATTTCCTGAAACCGATGAGTTCAATAAGCTCCAGATGCCAGGCAAGACAAGACAGAAGTGCAAATTTGTGAACTCTAGTTCATAGATTGTGCATGGTCATAGTCACTGACTACATCATAGATAGAGTGTAGGTTTCATGAAATTTTTACCCCTACAATTCAACAAAAACTACTCAAATTCATTAATCAACTTCATATGCTGTAGCCTGTGGACAGTTTTCAGTCTCTTGATATTACTTCATTTATCAACAGCATCCACGCACATGTTCCCTCCTGAGAGATGTCACATCACTTAGTTTTGAAGACAAATGTCACTGTGGCAGCTGATCCATCTGACCTCTTGCTGAGAAAATTTTCAGTCTCAGCACTTGAGACGCTTCTTTTCCTCCCATGTCCTTTTATAGATAGCATCCATTCTTGTGGCATTAAACACCATCTACCTGCTGAAAACTCAAATTTGTTTATTTTGGTGCTAATGTTTCACTGTGGTTTCCAAGGGACATATTATGTTTTGCTTGTTTAGGATGAAATTCTTGACATCCTTCCACAGCAATCCTACACCAGATCCTTAAACATATCACACAGAGGACACTGACCCCTTCTGTTTTATGGGCATTGAGGTTTCTATTTACTTAACCGTGATATGCAGTACATAAGCATTTCGTACAATCTCCACCTTTCAAATACACTAAAACAGTTTAGCTGACTTAGAATCCAAGGTATGCATGTAATGTTACATATGATTTGAAGAATTAGAAATTAAGTAATTAAAATGATACAGAATTTTCAAGACTTACTTAACCTATGACAAAGATAAAGTAAGACAAGGGATTCTTTAGGGCAGCTGTCTGAATGGAAAGATCAGCAGAGTTCTTAGTAAAGAAATAGTAGAAAGTCAAGGAAAAGTGTTTTCAGGAAGAGAAAAAATTAAGCTAGAAGCAAAGTTTTGGGACAAATCTAGAAATTCAGATTCAGGTGCAAATTCTTTGTCAGACTACTGCCCCCTTCCTAATCCTATTCTCTTTTTCTTCCAGAGTACCAGGATTTCAGTAAGGCACACTGCCATTCAGCTAGAATTTAATTTATAAGGTGTCTTTGTAGAGGTTGTGGCCATAGGACTGAATTTTTGACAACAGAGTGTTCTAGAAAGTAATGAGTACAGCTACTGTATTACTTACTAGAAAAGAAATTGTCTTTTCTTTCATCTCTTTCTCCTGTCCTCCAGGTGAAGTAGTGAAGACAATGAAAGGTATGTTTCTAGCAATCTGGGAGGTTGCAGAGGAAGAAGTATTGTGAAAGAAACCTCCTCTGTAGAAGGAGGACACATTGCTACTTGGGCCACTATGTTTTCCTTATTATGACAGTTTTGCCTAATTTGCCCAATCTCTCATTGTGTGAAATCATCCCTGCTGCCACAAATTCTTTGTAAGCCTTTCCTTGAGAGGTGGTATGTCTTTCTTCATCACTGAATTGGGCTCTGAATCTTGCTTTCATGGTGTGGTGGAATAAGGGAATGAGTTCACTTCAGGAGGATTTTCTGTGTTTCTTTTATCCAGCAAGAACACTGGCATGAAGACGTCATATAAAAAGGCCAGTGCAGCCTCCATAAGATAAAATACAGTGGGGAGATGAACCAAGGTGACCTAGCAAGTCCCCGGCAGCAGCAGCCATAAATATAAACCAAACCACCTGAGGCTTCCACCGCAGCTGTCCCTCCAGAGCCTACACATACCACAAGCAAGCCCAGGTGCAAGCAGCGAGGAACTTCTTGGCCACGTAGGGATAATAAATAATAAATCATCATGTTAAGCCACTAAATTTTGGGTTAGTTTGTTGCACAACAGTAGATAATTGATTAACTATACAGATTGTACAATCTCTCTAATTAAAATTATGCACTGATCAGAGTCTTACATTTCTCCATGGCTTTCTTCAGAGCACTGTTAACCTCTTTATTCCTTAAACTGTAGATGATCGGGTTCAACATGGGGACTATGGTTGTGTAGAACAAAGAAGCCATTTGGTCATTGTTCATCAAGTGACTGGAGCTAGGCTGCAGATACATGAAGATGACAGTCCCGTAGAACATGGTCACCGCGGTGAGGTGGGACGCACAGGTGGAGGCTTTCTTCCGCCCTTCTGCTGAGTGTATCCTCAGAATTGCAATGAGTGTGAACAGGTAGGAGGTCAAGATCACTGTCAGGGCAAAGGAGACATTGAATGCTGCAAGGATAAAAAGGACAACCTCATTCACGTGGATGGGAGAGCAGGAGAGAGCCAGCATTGGGGGGATATCACAGAACGGCAAAAGGAGAGGGAGAAGGTGAGCCTGGTGTGGATGGAAGATTCTACGAAGCTCCAGGCATGGCAGCCAAGAGCCATGTGAGCACACATGCTCGCAGTCATTGTAGCTGTGTACCGTAAGGGCTTGCACACTGTGACATAGCAGTCATAGGCCATGGCACCAAGCAGGAAGCAGTCGACAAGGGCAAAAGCCAGAAAGAAAAACATCTGAGCAGCACAGCTGCTGTAGGAGACGCCTTGATCCTCCTCGAGAAGCCCGGCCATCACCTTGGAAGTCACGATTGAGGAGTAAATCCACCAGGGAGAGGTTGCTGAGGAAAAAGTACATGGCAGCGTGCAGGCAGGAATCCAGCATGATCAACATGACCATGCCCAGGTTCCCGGGGAGAGTGCTGAGATAGATGAGGGTGAGCATCAGGAAGAGGGGGACACGGAGCTCTGGGATGCCAGTCGGCCCCAGGAGTCTGAAGCCATCCAGCTCAGTACTGTTCTCCATGAGCGTCACACTGGATCTGTGTTTTCCAGTGCAAATAAAACAAAATGGACAAAGACATGCAGAGGAAATGACCCACTGCATGCTCTTAGTTGATAGCAGGCCGGCGCGGGTTTGTATGAGAGTTGCTAGTGCCCACCCCAGCCTGTATATTCAAGTTTCGTCTTTTCAATCAGAGAGGAAGTGCAGCGGAGACTCTGTCCCCTGAATGGGGACAACATCAGCAACATAGCCCTTTATGCCAGGCACTGTTGTCCACACTCATGTAGAATCAGTTCCAGAGAGCAGGATCCAAGACCAAATGCCTGTATTAGCAATCAGTGAGGCTGCTTTAAACGTGCTGTCTGCCAGACACACTCTGGCTCATGCACAGCTGAGCTGATCTCTGATAATAACAGGACATGGAATGATTCAGTAATTCCCTAAATGTAGAGCAATGTAAGGAAATAGAAAGGAACCTAAATTTTATGGTTGGACAACGGTGCTTGGCTTGTAACTTTTTCACTTAATCATTTGAACATGATTTCTAAATTCTCTAAAGATCATTTTTCTCTTCTGTAAAACAGAGACAATATCTACTTTAAAGCTGGAAGATGCCAGGTGTGGTGGCACAGGCCTGTAAGCCCAGCACTCAGGAGGCTGAAGCAGGATTATTGTGAGTTCGAGACCAGCCTGAGCTACAAAGTGAGCTTAAGGCCAGCCTGAACTGCATAGTGAGACCCTGTCTCAAAGAGATAAAAAAAAAAAAAAAAAAAGAAAAAAGCTGGAAGAAACAGTAAATGAGACCCAAAATGTACAATCAATATTGAGAAATAAGAGGAAATTGTTCCTGAGGAGAGAGAAACTGAGATGGGGGAATGAGAAAAGAAGGAAGGGGCAATGGAAAAACCAAGGCAGCTAAACCAGCTGCAATAGAAAAAGGATGATTTGTGCTTATGCCATCTGAGTAGATGCTTACATCTTCTAAGCTGACTAACTACTTTATTTATTTATTTATTTTTGTGGAACCAGGGATTGAACTCAGGCCCTTGTGCTTGCCAGGGAAGCGCTTATTCCACTGAGTTATCTTTCTGGCCCCTGACAAACTACTTTGAAGACAATGACAAGCAATGTACTAATCATTGTTACACTCCTACTGTCTTGTTTTGGAATCTTGTATCATTTTTTTCTCTTTAAACTAAAATAATTAATTGGGGGAAACTCACTATACATACTTGAAACTCAGAGAGGCCTCAGGTGACTCATCTCCATATCCCTGGTTCTGCCACGCTCAGCCCAAGTTTTTGGATGGATGAACTAGTAAAGAAATAGCTGTTTGGCCTGCAAGGTGGCTCAATAGAATAAGTGCTTCCCTGGCAAGCACAGGGCCTGAGTTCAATCCCCAGTTCTGCCAAAAGGAAAAAGAAAGAAATAGCTGTTATTCTTGTACAAAAGCAACTCTGTAGAAGCAATGCTTAATGAGATTTTAATTAATATGTACA
The DNA here is from genome assembly GCA_004027165.1 of Ctenomys sociabilis. Classification (NCBI taxonomy): domain Eukaryota; kingdom Metazoa; phylum Chordata; class Mammalia; order Rodentia; family Ctenomyidae; genus Ctenomys; species Ctenomys sociabilis. Next base: position 6,581 of record PVKA01012530.1, on the reverse strand, counting down.
CAGATAACTCCTTGTCACTCTTGATAAAGAACTTGAGGGGAGCAGAATTCATATATATTTCATTGATATTTTCATAGAAACATACACTTATTCTTCTGGTCACATACATAGATGTATCTCTTTAGAAAACTAGATTTTAAAGAGGCTGCATCAGTTCATGCATTTTCTTATTGAAGTATAGTTATGTGATACTTCTTCCTTACATATAATTAACATGAATAGCTGTAACAGATGAAAATTTTTCTCAGTTCATACTTTACTATTGAATTATTTGACTTTAGCCACTGTAATATGTACTATTGGTGAATACAATGAATTAAAGGATAAATATTCAAGCACAAATCCCTTTTTATAGCGACTTCATTAAAACAAATTTGAAGAGAACCTCAGTGACCAAATCAACTAGCACTAACAGAGCTTACAGGTGACACATGAGGTGTTCTTCATAGATGTGAATAGAGAAAATCATTGTGTTCAAACTTCTAAGGACTAACACTGCAATACAATTTTTGAAAACTATTACAAGAGATCCCATGGGACCAGCTGTGTTACTCTGGTACACTGCTAGGTACTGCATTTTCCTAATAGGATTTCTGCTGCTCTGTGGAAAGGAGAAGTTGGTGCTTCCTTTGTTTCATCTCCTTTTTTCAATTCTTTTTCCATTTTCTTTTCTTAATTTCTTATATAGTTGTTCTTTCTTCTTCCAATTTTGCATACATATATTTGGTAATATGAACAACTACTTTGAGGATAACACCATGCATTGCAATAAATACCTTGAAATCCATATGATTTTTGTCTAGTGAAATTCTGTATCATTGGTAATTTTTCTATGTTAATAATATTTTGTACTCTCTTTAAAACAATAAGTTATTAAACAGTCAAAAAAAGAAACATACACTTAGATAATATCGTGTTATTCAGTGTCTTCCACATTAGATTTTAATAGTCAATTTCAACAGCTTTCTTAAAATGTCCCTGAGAATACTCACAGTGAAAAATATATTGAAGTCTCAACAGAAATATTCATATTGGAATATAATAAAAAAGAATAGTTTATGAAATACCATTTCGCAGGGCCATAATAATAAGTTGAGCTATAAATGGCTATAGTTGACAACTTCTTCAGATAACTCGCTATTGTTGTGGAATGCTGGACTGGGTTGGATTGTGTCATCAAGCTCAGGCACCTAAATTGGTTGAATGACAATGGAGTGCCCATCTTTGACAGGTGTAGACAAAGGAAGGGGTATAGAAAGGAAGAATCATGATGTGTGTGTATGGTCAGTACAGTTGGGATAGATAACGCCGTGCTTCTACATAATTCTATGAGAGGCAAGATTTTCACTAATGGTGGTTGGATAGGATATTATGTCGGCTTCTAGTACTATGGACAGCCACTAGGAAAATAACAAAGTAGAAAGTATTAATTATTGAATCTTTGATATAATGCAAGTATAAAAAATAAGATACGTAGGCAGCTATACTCTCTTAATTTACTGATAAGAGATATCTGCTATAATAATGTCTGTAAGTATAATATCATGTATGCACCTTGTACGATACCAAAACATTATGAAAACAGTTTGCAATGTATTTATTTATCAAATCTGTCCTGTTAAGGTATCTTAAAACTGTCTCATTGATATTTGTACTTCAATAAAATAAAAAACAAATAAATAAACATAAATAAAAATTTTCATTTATTATATATTACTAATTTAAGTTGCTATATTCATCAAATATCCAGCAAGTAAGCCTTCCATGAATTTATTTCAGGGGAAATTTTAAGAATTAATTTACTATAAATTGGGCTGGGGATTTGCTCAATGGCAGGGCATTTGCCTGGCATATGTGAGGTCCAGAGTTTGATTCCTAGTACCAAAAATAATGATAATTTACCACAAATTGATCTACCACAGTAGTTTACCAAAGGCAAGTCATAATTTATTAGTGGTGTTGAAATGAACAGTGGGGAAAAACCATCATTTTAAAAAACCTTATATTAAGTTAAATTCTACTGCTATTATTGGTTCTACCTCCTAACACAAGTAGATCAAATTTACTTGTGCTCTTTTAAGCACTGGTAGATATTAACTCCGATGGATAGAAAAGAACAGAAAACTAGGGACTTCAAGTGAAAGGATGAGCAGGGCTCCATAGAACTTTTATTTTGCTATAAGTGTGTGTGTGTGGGGGGGTCATAAGGAACTTTGTATGTGGATTCCTGTGGAACACTTTTAACAAAAGGTCTACACCCTTTGATCAAGTGCCTCTAGTCCACACAAAGTCCTGTACAAGACTCAGCTGGTAACCTAGAACCATGTTCCCAATCTGCTCAATCAGCAGGGCGCTGTCTGTCTGCTCACGGATTCACTTCATTCATTCTTTCTTTCATCCATTAACTTGTCTGTCTGGTCATTTCTCAACATACATTTTGAAGAACTGTGCTTCACACAGAGATTTTAAGCAATGACAATAGTGTCATCTTTTCTTGTTTAGATTAAGCACCAATTTCTTTGCTGTTGAACATTGGTCGGGATATCTGGGTTCTAAAAAACATGAAAGCAGGAGAATATGAAGACCGCAGTCCGAAGTGACCAGTGAGAGAACAGAGCTAGACACTTAACCTTGCGCTCTGGAGATCAGATTCACTTCAGACTCCCAAGCTGTGAGTCTTACCCAGGAGTGAGAAAAGGTTTTTGCTGAAGTTCTTAAGTCTGATCACAAGGCTGACATTCTTTAGAGGCAGAAATAAACAGAGAGGTTGACTAGTGTTGGCTAGAAGAAAGGGATCATTGGGGGAGATTATGAAATATTCTCCAATTTATCACACAGGGCTGCCATGAAGACAAATAGGGGAGAGTCTGAGTATTCCCTATAAAGTAGTGAGCAGCTCTAAGAAGAGAACGTCCTACTTCCTGTGAAGCTCACTTTAACTGATATGTGTGGTAAAGCCACGTAACAAAATGGGCCATTTTTATGTTAAAAATCAATCAACAGCCAAAATTAGCACATAGGTTGGTCTCTCTAACATGATACCAAACAGAGTTAGGCTGGGATGTTAAAGACCAATTCCTAGGATCCAGAGGGATTTATACAGATCTAAAGTCCTAAAGGGGTTGGATGCCCACGGGAATACACATACACTCTCACTCTCTCCGCCTACACGAGCACTAATTAATCTGTGGAGACCTTGGTTAATTTGTGGAGGAAGAACACTGGTGATTGGCACTGCTCGGAGTTGTTTCTTCTGAGTCATTTGGAGCTTCTATGGGAGAGAGTCAGTGCTCACTTTCCCTGCAACCATGAGACAATCATTCGAGGAGCAAGAATGGAAAGGAAGCTAGAGCAGTAGATTGGTTGTGTTGACCTGGGCAGTGAAACTCCCCAGAATCCAAATCTAGAAGACTAAAGGTTGCTCCACTCTCCTGAATTTCAGTCCTCCCATTGAGATGGTGGAACCATCAGAGAACTGAAGATTCATCTCAATGCTGGAGAGAGGAGTACACAAGCAGGAGATCAGAGCCTTAAGTGGCGCGGAAGAACTCGTGTCCCTTGCAACTGTTAGGGAGACCAAGCTACAGACTCAGTGGATTGTTGGAGGCCAAGGAGAAGCGAGCTATTTCTGTCTAATAGTTATAAGTTCCAGTGGTGACTTTATTGAACCCTGTCCTGAATTCCTTAGAAATGGCATTCTTAGCAGATCAGTGAGCTGAGATCAGCATGTGGACATCCAATAACCCAATCGGTTCCTCCTTTACATAGCACTACTTACTGTGTAACTCCTCTGCTAACTCATAAATTAGATTACAAAGAGGTCCACAAAAGCAGTTTGCCTTTCTAGTAGCTATTTGAATAAATTAATTTGAAAATTCTCTTCAATCTGAGGGAAGGCAATAGAACACACTTTCATTAGCTCACAGAACAAAGTGTCCACATTATCACCACTTTTCTATCACAAATATAAATCTTCTAAAGTAAACCCAAATAACTACCTCACAACACTAATGTGTGTGTAATGTGGACATCTGGTGTGTATCCACTATAGCTCATCTCATTTAATTCAGTCTTCCCAACCATACTACATAGTGTCATTACACCATGATATAGCTGGCACCCTCATACCACCTTTCCCACACATACTTTCCAAAGAAAACAGGTAAACAATGGGGCAAATGGAGCAGAACCACCACACTCAGGGCTCTTATGTCACCAGGAACCTGGAAAACAACTCTGTACATAGCATAGAAGCTGCTCCTGCAGAATGAGACACAAGACTTTAGCTGGAGGGGACAATGAATGAGAAGGAACGGGCTGAACAGCTGGGTGGAGAAGCCCACCTCTGGCCACACCTCAGTACAGGAGGGATCAGTCAGTGATCAGTAATCGTGATTCCTTGTAAAATCTACTCACACCCTGATGGGTGTGTTTCTTTTTTAGTTTTAGTGCATGTTAATTACACAACATAATAGGGTTTGTTTTGGTGTCTTGTTACATGTACATAAAATACTTGGGTTGTTTCTATCACTCATTCTCTCTGTCCCTTCCCCCTTTTCCCTCCTCTTCCCTTCATATGTTCTTTTCAACTTATGCGGTATGGGTAATTGCTTTTGGATTTAATGGATACACTTTGGAAAACACTGAGGTCTTTTCTACCTGTGACATAGGTTCCTGAGATGGGTGATAACAAATGGCCATCAATAGGAAGCTGGAAGTAAGCCCCAGTGGTCACTGCTCTGGGCCATGTGGTCCACAGGAACACTGCCAAAGGTGGTTGGGAGCTGGTGTCGAGTGGTCTGGTTTTGCTGTGCACATTTTGCTCCTGGAGAACACTGAATAGAAACTGCCCAGGACATTGCTGTGTAGGCAGAGCTACAGCTGTGTGGCTTCTGTTGAATTCTGCTCCTTCCAGAAACTCAGAGCCTTTGCTTCACACAGCTCATTTTCATGCAGGATCCTCACCATATTTAAGTCTGGATGAAATGTTAGTGCCTGGAGAAAGCATGTTGGCCTTCAGTGTTAAGTAGAGATCTTCTTTGCTTTCTAATTTTTCTACGTTATATTTATTTGCTTATTTTATATGGTATGTGTTCTTGTACCTGTACTTGTGTGCTTATTTTTTATCTTTTATTCATTTTAATGGGAAAAAAGATAAAATAGCAATGAAACAGTTTCAAAACAGGTTAGTAGAAGTAGCACAGTTACAATAGTTAATACATTGCATTTTATTGTCTTCAAAGTAGTTATTCAGAGGACAAGATGCAAACATAATCTCTTGTCTAAACAACATCAGCACAAACCTTTCTTCTCATTGAACCAAGAGAAAGTAGCTATGTATCTATCCTATCGTGTATGTACATATATTTTTTTCACCACAGAATGGTCCTTTATTTATATCCCCTTTTTTGTTTAGTTTTGTCAGAGATGGGTATTCCACTGCAGTTAGAGAAGCTGTATTTGGAGAACTCTTTAAAGGACTTTTTCATACTTGAGGCCAGTCTAAAGATTATAGGTACTTGAATTCGACAAAATAACCCAAGATACGCCAATAGTCCATAATAGTTCTGGGTTATCAGCAGAACTGGCAATTGTCAGAAGTGGTTCACTTGAACCTTTTACAGCTCAGCATATTAATATGGCTTTACTTTTTAAACCTCATGGTTGTACTTTTCTGCTGGAACTTTTAAAAAAAATTTATTCATTCCTTCTTTTTTATTGTTCTGAGATAGGGTCTCGCCACACAGCTTGGGCTGGCCTTGATGTCACTTTGTAGCCCAGGCTGGTCTCAAACTCACAACAATGATCCTTGCTTCGGCCTCCCCAGTGCTGGGGTTACAGGCATATGCCACCATGCCCAGCTACTTGTGTACTTCTTAGCACATTTGTTTATCCTTTTTCTCCATTGTGTTTAAGCATTATGCGTGTAACCAAGAACATGTTTATTTTGCATTGGTTTGTGTTCCCAAGGGTCAGCAATTTGAACCCCTTTGAGATCAGTAAGTAACAGTAAATTGAAAGTAAAGGAATAGTAAGTATCTATACTTTGTATATTCAAAGTGATTTAAAGGGAGTACTGGTTTATGGGGAATGCTGGTCTTGTTTAATGACAGAGATAGTATTTCTGTCTTCCAGTGTCTATGTCCTTGCTGATTTGTGCATTAGGGGAAAGAATTACTTAAAGTAATGAAGTCATCTTTTTCTTTTTTCTTTTTTCTTTTTCCATTTATTTTTATTTTATTAAAATACAAATGTCAATCAGACAGTTTCAAGACACCTTAACCATACAGAGTCGATGAATTAATACATTGCAAACTGTTTTCATAACGTTTTGGTACTGTACAAGGTGCATACATGAAATTATATTTACAGGTTTTTTATTGCTGAATTATATCAAAAATTCAATAATTATTTACCTAGTGGATGACCATAGCACTAAAAGCCGACATAATATCCTGTCCAACCACCATTAGTGCAGATCTTGCCTCTCATAGAATTATGTAGAAGCACAGCGTTATCTATCCCAACTGTACTGTCTATACACACACATCCTGATTTTTTCTTTCTACAACCCTTCCTTT
>PVKA01012529.1:0-57575 GCA_004027165.1 Ctenomys sociabilis | reverse complement strand
TATTTATAAAGATAAATGGATGACTTCAGAGAGACAAAGGGTGATATCGAAAATATAGCAAAAAGAAGTGGTTTAAGAAAAAAAGACAATTTGAAGATACTGGTAATGGAAACAAAACATGCAACATTTGAAATAAAGAAATCTGGTAAGTACTCATAAGTGTAAATAAAAAGAAGCAAATGCTTTTTCTGGAAAATAATTTCAAGGCCCTCTGTCCAAATATTTCAATGAGAGATGAAGAGATGAAAAGCAAAATAGAAAACAAGCTACATGAAAAGGACTTCTGCACATGCAGAGCTATCAATTTCTGTGTAATCCAAATCCAGGTAACAAGAAAATAATCAAAAGGGAGAACATATTTGAAGAAATAATTTGTGAAATTTCTATTGAATATGCAACTCCTCAAATCCAGATGGTTTATCAGGAAACAATTGAGAGGAGAAATAAAGGGAAAGATGTTCCCATACAGAGAGTCATCAGCAAATGTTTCCCACTATGGAAAATTCTATAAATCTACAAAAGTAGATGACATGTGAGAAAAAAATATGAAATTTCTCAACAGCATTTACATATTTAAGAAAAGCATTTCAAACTAGAATTTTATTATTATTATTATTATTTATTATTGTTATTATTTTATTATTTTGGTATTTTAGGGAAGGTTGTACAGGGAGTTCAGGGTCTCACTACTAGATCAGACTTATAGTGATCCGCCTGTTTACAGCCTTCCAAGAGCTGAGATTACAGACACGTGCTACCACGCCCAGTCTCAATTACTATCTCAGTGCACCTCGGGAGGATGGCCGGCAAGGCAGGCCCAAGTGTGGAACCCCCCAGCCCCTGTACCGGCTTTCAGGTACTTTAATTCACTGAGTTATTTGGTTGGCCCTCAAACTACAATTTTATCCATCAATGATGTGATGAAAGAGCAAATATTTTCAATTTTGTTCATTTTTTGACATATGAATTCTTATACTTTACCACCAAAAGATCTTTGAAAAAAAGTACAAGAGAAGGGCCAGCAGATAGCTGAACAGACTAAAGCACTTGCTTAGGAAAAGCCCAGGGATTGGGGTTCGATTCCCAGCACCACATGCTCTGCAGCTCCCCCACCCCAACACATTCTGAGGCCATGATAGAGACTGGGAGTGGCTTCGTGTGCCTATAATCCCAGCTCTTGGGAGGCTGAAAACAGGAGGATCGCTATGAGTCTGATCTGTGTAGCGGGACCCCATAGACCCACAGGAGAAAACAGCCTACACAGAAACACAGGAATATAGAGAATACTATAATTAATGTGAAGTAAGTGTGAGTTCATTAATTAAGGATGTTATTGTTGCAAACAAAATAGATCTTTACATTTTTAAACTGTAAAATGCGAAGTAGAACTTCAGATGAAACTAACACAGTGAATGAGATTGAACACTCAGAGCAATGTGAATACAAACACATTTGTGTTAGCTCAAAATTTGATAGAAAAAGATGTCAATAAACACTGATCTTAATAAAGTAGAAGAAAAGATAGCAGCTAAAATGTGCATAAGTTGAAAAACAGGAAGAATAAAATTTATCTCATTCAAGACATAAAAGCAGGGAAATAGAGTAATGATTAGCTTTTCTAATGTGAAACGATATGGAAATATTCCCTGGTGGGACACTACATCCCATCAAGGTAAATAGGCTAAGTTGAATACTCAGAATTTCAACTTTCAGGTTGAATTTTAGATTATCAAGAATTATAACTTTTTTGCAGAACCAGGAATAATTACAATTTCTAAAAAGTTTGAATGTGCAACATAAAAATGCAGGGGGATAGAACACAGGAATATAAAAATGATGAATCATAAAGGCACAAAAATATATTCTAGGGCATTCATTTTAGTATCTTTATATAAAAGATGGTTTTATGTAGAAAAACATCTTGAAAGAGAACTCTTATACCTAGATAAAAACAGCACTAAATCAAGGATTATAATCAACCTCATGCATGTAGATCCATCTTCAAGGATGAAAAACAGCCTGTGACAAAATTATGCAAAGACATAGATAAATGCAAACATCCGTGAGTCAAGAAGACTAAAAAGAAGCAGAGCACATTTGGGAGCCCAGCATGCAGATGTGCAGGACCCCACTGTGGAAGACAGAGCACACACATTTCAGACATTCTAAAAATCCTTGTCAGGCCAGTCACTCAATAAACATTAATGCAAAAGCACTGTAACTACACTCCTCAAAGGGATGACTGAAAGAAAAGCACAACTCTTCGGTGTATAGTTAAAATAACTCATTATGAAATAACTCTTCATTTAGGAAGATTTTTTTTTTTTTTGTACAGAGGATTAAACTCAGGACCTTGCGACTGTCAGGTACGCACTTATGCCAAATAACTATCTCCAGCCCATAGCCTGGGGAATTTAAACATAACTCTGTTTAAGAAAAATGGAGGTGGAGCGATCCAGGGGGCCTAGGAAGGTAGTTCAGTGCAAAGACCCTGGGTTCAATACCCAGAACCACAAACACACACACACACACACACACACACACACACACACACACGAAGACAAAGAAAGACTGAAAAATCCATAATGACAAAACTGTTGTCACCCACCAAAATTATAAGACAAACAAACAAACAAAACCTAGGCCAATAGTTTTAGAGGTGGCTCCATCTAATTTTAATGGAACCAATACACCAGTCCCTGTGTTACAGAATTCTCTCCAAAAGTACAATAAACAAAAATCTTTCAATTTCTTTGTTTTGTGTTTGTTTCTTGAGACAGGTTCTCACTGTGTAGCCCCTGTGCTTCAAACTCTGTATTCCCTATCTTCAATTTTTTTTTTGTTTTAATGAGAATAAAAATAAAATAAAAAACATCAGAAATGATAGAGAAATTCATAAAACAAGATGGTAGGAATTCAACAATGGTTCTTATATTGTATATTGTTGTCTTCAAAGTAATTGTTCATAGTAACAGATACAAGCATGTAAAATTGGTTTAAAAAGTTTAAGCATTAACTGTTCTTTTCAATAAAACAATAGAAATTAGTACTACAATTATCTTAGGTAATATATATAAACATATGTATATACATATGTAAATATATACAGATATAGACTATATATATATATATATATATATATATATATATATATATATATATATATATTATATATATATATATATATATATATATATATATATATATATATATATATATATATGGTTTTTCTTCCTTCTTCCTTTCTTTTCTCCTTTTCCTCTCCCAATTGCTCCTTCCTTTCACAATAGCTATTGCATCTTTTAGATTTTATTTACTCTTTCAGGTTCTTAGAGCAGGGAGACAATAACATGTTTCTGAGTGCCAGAATTACAGGAATGTGCCACTTCACTGGGTCCCAAAATTTAAACCTTAATTTCTAATAAATATAAAAATTAAAATGCTAAATAGACATACAGAACACAGTACTAAGATGATAATTAATGAATGACTAAGTCTTACTTTCAAAACACACCACAGTTTTATCAGTGTAATTACTGTATTTGTAAACTAGATAGAGAAAGCCATAAAACCATCAAGGCAGACATGATAAAAACCATTTTATGATAGTTAACAAATATTTTTGACAAATTAATCTCAGGAAAAGATAACTAAAGAGAATTCATGACAAAAATACTAAAAACTTCCTAGTAAATATTACATTTACCAAAGAGAATTTGAGATACATTAAGGACTCAGAATAAGAAAACAAATCCCATGATAGTCACAGTTTAACATATACTTTAAAATAACAGCAACAAAGGTGTAAGGAATACAAAGAAATAAGACTGCAATTATACATTTGATAAGAAGAGAACACTTAACAAAATTAGCATCCAACTAAAATAAATAAGGAGAGGTGGCACATTTTTAAGATAAAAGATTAACTTTTAAAACCCAAAACCATCCTTCTGTGCTAGAAAAAGCAACTAGGATTGGAAGATACAATTGCAATAAAGCCCTAATAACATACTGCATAGGAACTGGCCCAACTCATCAAAATAGTAATAAGTTGAGTTACTAGGTAAATAAAAGTGATCTACATATACTGAAGGTAATTCTAATCAGAATCTCAAAGGGAAATTTCTAGAAACTTGAAAAATTATTTACAGTTTTAAAATTTTAAATTCATTATGCACTATGGATGTCTGTGTGAAGAGTATGAAAAAGAACATAAACAGAGACAAAAACTGGGGAAGAAGAGTGCAGGAGCCAATATAGGTGTGATCGATGTCTAATTGCAGATAATGCTTCTAGGTGATAGTGCTTGCAAATTATTAACTTTAAGAACGGATAAATTGTAATCTCATTTTTCTCTTAAACAGATTATTCTCTTTCAGGAGGTTGTTTTTAAATATTAATTTTACTCAGGTCTTTTTGGTTAGACTTTAATTTTAGAATATATTTCATGAGTGAGGGCAAAGATCATGAAATTAGACAGCTCCGAGCAGACAATTCATTTAAGTTCTTAAGTGCTTTACCCCATACTGTTCTCATCTGAGAAGCACAAATACTGTGTACTTTATAACTCGGCCAGGTTGTTGCTTATGCACACATCTAAAAGCCGTTTGGGTTTGTCGTGACTAATGGCACCCGAAATAATGAGCTTTTCATCATGCTCTGCAGGAATCATCTTACTGTGGCTTTTATTCGATAACTTAGACTCTCACTTCACAGGTCAGTCTCTCAGGTTTTCCTGCTTTTCCCTTGATCCTCTTAAGATGGCAACAAGGTACATACAGAGGGGCTCACAGGACTCAGGAGCCTGTAGCAGCAATCCAGGAAGTCGACTGTCTTGATTTAAATGTATAAGGTGCTGTCGCTTAAGCTTCTTCTGCAGTGTGCTTGGGCTGGTCTTTCACCTGGTACCCGGGTGTGTGTGATAGGTCTCATTCAGGCTTCTTGGGATGTCTTGCCTGTGCCCAGTGCTCCAGGGAAAATGCCCAGTTTATGACTTTTACCTCATCTTTAGGCCATTGTCAGGCCATCAGCCATCTCACCTGGTCTCTGTCTCATCCCTGAGACAAAGAAATACCCTCGGCAGGGAGAAGCCCAAGCGCTGCAAGCCCCTCGCTAGACACCGCCCTCACCTGTGCTGCCCTGTGGCTACCATAGTAGGCTGACGCAACTCTGAACTAAGGGCTGGATGTCTCCTGAGGAGCTGTACTCTAATTATAGACAGTATCCGCTCAAAGCCAAATTTTCAGTGGCTTCTATATGTAGTTGAATGTTTAATGATTTCCATATTTTCCATTTTAATGGGTTAATGATTTTAATCCCTTAAATTTGGGTTTAAGATGCAAAAGAAAAATACTCTTTCATCTACCTGTTATTTTTTTCTTTTCTATCATCCCTCTCAAAAAGTGCTTAAATTTTTATTCTATTTCTTTACAGCAGAATCTTCCATAAACTAAAATTCTGATTTGTCTCTACCTGGAATTCATAGTAAAACCTAGATTCATTAGACAACTGAAAATGAAGAGAATTTAAAGATACTCTCTTCTTAATAAAATTGTTGTGCAAATGTGTTTTAGAAAATCCTTTCCTCTTCCTCCCTCTTTTCCTTCCTCCTTCCCACCTTCTTCTTTCATCCCTTTTCATTCATTTTTATTTTCTTGCCTCCTTTTCTTCCTCACTTCCTCCTTTCCTCTTACCTTCCTCTGTATTCTCTGTGTATCAGTCTTAACCCTCCTAATTTAAATGAGTACCTTTGGCCAAATAGGAGAGAAGTGATACACATATGAAAGAGATAACAATGGATAGACACAAGACATGTAACAGATAGGTGCTCTTATTTACTTATTTATTTATTTTATTTAATATATTTGGTACAGGGACTCACTACACAGCTGAAATTCATGGTGATCTTTCAGTTTTCAGCCTCCCTGGTGCTGGGATCTCAGGTATGTATCATGATGCCCAGACTCAGTAGGCTCAACATGCCTGGGGGTGGGGACAACATGGCATGTGTTACTGAGAATTGAACCCCAATTCCTGCACTTGCCTAAGCAGGTGCTTAGTCTGCTGTGCTATCTCGCCAGCCCTATGCTCTCCCTTTTATCTTTAAAAAAATTAGGTAACATTCTCTAGTTTATCCTCGAATTCCACCATCTATGTGAGTTTGCCTATTGCATAGTGAACAACATAGACCTGACACAATTAGATTGTTGTTTGTTGTGCAAATAATTTTTGGAACACATTGATACATTCATTTGCACACTGCCTATAGCTGTCCTACTGCACAATGGCAGAGCTGGGGAGCGAGTGTGCGGTGGATAGCATATGACCTGCAAGGTCTAAATTATTTATTATTTAGTCTCTTACAAAGAAGCTCACTTCTGATCTAACCTGGTGCTACAGACCACTAGCTTTCAGTGAATTTTTTCAGTGCAAAAATGGAATCAACTGTCATTAGTCCTAATGACAACTTGACAGCCTCATAAGATGGGACTGATTTTGCACATGGTAGTCCTTCACATGCATCAAGACTGAACTTTTATAAGTCTTCTATAGCATAGACTAATATCTATAGTTCATTTTGTCATTTCCTATTTAACTGCTAAATCTTTCACCATTGTATTCCTCTCTAATTGTTTTTACTATAACTTCCAGAGGAAATCCCATCCACCTGGGGTAACTGCAGAATGCTATTTACCATGGTATGTTTATGGCCTGGAATAGTGGTAAATGGTCAATGAATATTATTGATTAAGTGGTATATTGTAGTGCCACTGCCTTTGTTCTTTCATTTCACATCAGATTTTATGTATAACACAACTGTATTCATGCTTTTTATCTTGATTTTTGTTGCAACCTCATATCAAAGCCTTTATACCATGCCTGCTCATGTGAAATCTAGTGCCACTAAATGCCAAAACAAAATCAATAATGTCTACCTCAGAAAAACTCACAGTTCTGAGGCCAGAATAAGATCATTTTTAGTCTCCAATGTTGATGAGAAAGGTAGATCTTATAGTTAGCACCATAAAGACTATTTTGTAATTCCTGACAGCCTCAAGTACATCAATAAGATGAAAATAGTGTAAACCTAATTTAGCTTTACTTATTGCATATTAAATATTTTTTAAAATTATGTCATCTAAAAGTGAACATATTAATTCCAAACTGTGAACTTGTCAGACATGATTAATTCAATGTACATACTACATATGTTTGGTAGAAAATTATAATGACTGGGTCTGTCTTGTGATCTTTTTCAAATTGCTTTTTTTCCCTCCTTTTTAAGTAGGTTTGCCATCATGATAATTCTCCTGCCTCCCCAAGCACCCATGCCATTCAATTATCTGTTCTTTGATGCTTGAATGGCAATTAAAGTGTCTATGTCTGTACTTCAATTGTTCTTAAATACATAGTAGTTTTTATATTGGTAAAATTTGATTTTCTGAGTTTTCTCCTATTAAGATACTTTAATCTATATTTTTAAATATAAAGTTCAATCTTTCCTACTTTGTCTTTCTCCAGAAATAAATAAATCTGTCATCTGCCATCATTCAAGTTTTGTCAGTCTTCAAAGTAGACCAAAAGCAATCCTGAGCTCTGCAACTGAACTATAGATTGAAACTGATTAACCAACATAGGGTCCATAACATAATGTAATGAAAACTCGATTTAAATGTTCATTCTCAAAGGTATTGGTGCTGAATTTTTGTAATTATTTTTATTATATAGATGTCTCTTCAATAAAGCTTTGCAAACTGTTATTTTCCTTTAGTGCATAAATACTTCATTGCTTTAGGCACCTTGACATGGGAGATTTCACCCCCCCAAAAAAAAAGTCTGTGATAAATTATAGGAGAAGTGTGACACAAGAGAATAAGTCACCAGCCCAAGATCATAGAGTCTGGAATGAGGGCTGTTTTTCATAGAGATCACTAGGCCATCACACCTTCAAATTTATCTGAGTCTGAACATTCAGAACAATATCACCATATATGTGCAGTGCATGCTTTCATTTTTCAGGCCATAGAGACTATGTCACAACTTCTTGACTCTGTCCTTGTGGTACAAGAGTTCCCATCAAACATATGTAAGAAAATAGCTATGAGTGAGTTACAATAAAATTTTATTTATAAAAAAAGAAAAAGAACTGGAAGTAGCCATTGGGCCATAGTTTTCCAACTCCTGATCTAAACAACGTAGGTTTGTCCTTTGTTCATCAAAGCAAGAAAGTTTTGAGAAAACTTTTAGCAATAAAATAGATTTTTTAAAAGTACAGAGAATATATTAAACATATTGTTTTTTCAAAAGGGAAAAATCAATATTCATTTTAGTTGCTGATTAATACTATTGATCAATTACTGCTCTGTAAGTCACATTTCAGGGGAAGGTGTAGTAGACAGGTCTGGGTGGGATTTCCACTGGACAGAGCCATCTGTCCCGTGTCTTTGTCCGTCTGCTCTCAGTGTGTTCAAGGCATTAAATGGATTAATGTATTTTACTATAGTGCAACCAGCCCTTCAAAGTGGGGATGGTTTAAAAGACTTCTAAATACCAATTGCAGATTGAAGAAATACTAATAATGAAAACATAAGCAACAAATAATAACCTCGCAAAACTGGCCTTTCCTCATACTGTACAAGGTTTTTGTCAACCACAGTGAGTAGCAAAAACACAATAACATCTAACAATGATTGCAGTTTTATTACGTAAATACCTATTCTCTTTGCAATACTACTAATGATAAGATATGGGGGGACTACCCACTCAGGCCCCCCTCCTGTCCCTCTCTCAGACAGGAGCTTTCTTTCCCTCAGTAAATACATTCTGCTCATAAAAAAAGATATGGATAACTTGTAAAGACACTAGATAATATATGTACACTGACACTTCATCCTCCAATGTAGGAAGGTATGTAATCAAAACTCTAGATCACAACTTTTATAACATTTCTTTCTTTTTTATATATTTATGCCTAAAATCTCATCTGTGTTCTGTTCTATGGATTTTTGTGATACCAGCCTTTCTGTGTGTGCTAGCCTTTAAGATGATCCAAAAAAAATTGCTGGTATTCAGTTCCTTGTTATCCTTTTCTGTATGCTCATCAACACTGTGCCTTCTCCTTGGCTGTCTCTCTTTCTCCCTCTGGCCTGTTCTGGGCATTTTGGACAGAGTTCATTGTCACGTCACAGGGTCCCTCCTTCAGATGCCAGAGAGATCTGCAGTGTAGTGAGGAGCCCCGGCCCTCTTCCCGCAGAGGAGTGGATGACGTTGCCGGAGCCATCAGCCTCACCAAGCCGGGAAGATGCCCTCACTGCAGCCTTATGCAAAACCCCAGCCAGACTGCCCAGCTATGCATTTTCCAAATTCCTGGGCCACCCACGTTGTGGAATAAGAAATGTTTTCTGTTTTAAGACACAGGTTTTAGGATAGTTTGTTATATAGCATAGACAACTAACATAATATCATGTCTTCTGGCAAAACAAAATATAAGCTAGCATCTGTCTCCTCAGTATTTATTCAATATTCTCTTTTACACAATATGAGAATCCAGTTTTTTTAATCTATATAGCACAAATTCTTTAGTTTAGTTCTTCTGTTTTACTTTGCTTTTTTTTTTCTGGCTGGCTCAGCCTGCCTAAGGGCAGGGCTGGCACAGTATGGAGAGCCACGGTTCGAACCACAGTCCCCTGCACCTGCCTAAGCTTGCCTAAGCAGGCACTATAGTTCACTGAGCTATCTCACCAGCTCTTTTAGTTCTAGTTTTGATCAAGCTAAATTTTCAAATTGTACCATAAAAGTCATTCCTAACTTTCAAACTTTTTCACTGTCTATCACTTCCACAAAACTATACTGTGGTTTTCAGTGTCTCTCTCATCTGTGAATCTACTCACTGCATTCATTTTTTCCCATTTTGCTCAATAAAATGAAATTTAAGCATCCTAAGGTCAATTTTGTTTCACTTTTCGAGTTTTTGCATACTGTTCAGTGCTAACATTGGAGCTCAAAAAAATGATACCTCGAAGTGAAGCTCTCAGAGGCAACAATTCTTCTCTGACCTACTCCTACCTTGCTTTCAGTCGCATTTTGATTGCCTCCAAGCCATTCAAAAGAATTCTTCTTCTCCAAGGTAGTCATAAAACCAGGCCCCCTTTCTTCGAAGCCAGATACAAAACATGGCACCTTGATCTTGCAGAACCTTTTGTAGAACAGCTGAAAAGAAGGCATTATCTTACCTAAGTTGTTTAATTGATTTTTACTCTAGAAAGAATCCTTTCCCATATTGAGGAGGAAGAAATTCTACCACTGAACATGGTAGAATTGATACCAAGAACACGTGAATCGATAGGTTTCTCTGCACTCTCTCCTTCCATTTGTTACTATTAGACACTACCCTTTTGTCCTTTCTAATGACTGATCATGCATCATCCAGCCCTAAGCATATAAACAGAGTCCAATGTAGGGCTTTGAGTCATTAATCTGAAGGCTCCTGAGTCATGTAAAACTATGACCACATAAATTTGTGATATGTTTCTCCTAACAGTCTATCTGTTGTTATAAAGATGTTGGCCATGAACCCTTGTGAAGGGTGAAAAAGTATCCTGTGCTACATTGAACCTAAAGCTCAGTGACAAGAGTTTTATAGCACAACGGACCTTAGCTGAGAAATCTTAATATGTAAGGTGTAGGGTGAGGAGGAATGTCCCCAAGCCCACACAGTGATAAGCTGGCATTAGAATTCTCCCTATCTATTCCTACTTTGACATCTCCTCTTTAAAACAAACAAAAACAAAAGTGAAGTTAATGTGACAGCTAATAAGATGCAGAGGAAAGTTGATTTATTTAGGTCTGTGTTCTTTAAAGAGTCCTTAACTTCCCTCAATTCATATTTATTATTCTTAGCATGCCAAATGCTTCAATTTTTTTAGTCAGTAAGACCAAGGTTTAAGAAAAAAAGAAAAGAAGAACACCAACACCAGAGGAAGTTACAGTTATGATTTATTTTAAGATCAATGTTTTAAACAATATTTCTCTTTCCAGATTTCTAGATCATTTTGTCAGAGAGAATGCTCCACCTGCTGGTTTTTTCTCCCTTGGTTCTGGCTATGATTATAAGTAATGATTCCCATCTGTTTTCTTTGTGGTGCATTTGCTTTTTCTGTATATTTGGTACCTAAGAGATAGGGCAATGACGATAAGGACTTATGCCTGCTTTTATATTCCAAATATACATATGGAAATTTATGTTTATTTGCATATAAGAAGGATTTCCATAGACAGATATATATCTCATTTGGTGGAACAAAGCAGTTCACCTACTGGGAGGAGAAACCCATATGAGATCCTTTGTTTGCTCATCTCTTTTTGTCTGCATTCATGCTTTGATCAGGTTCCATCCAGCTTTTTTCTCTGAATACAATCAGGGAAGAGGGCTTTTTGAATTATCTCAATTGAGTTTAGGGGACAAAGTGGAGCAAGTCTGTTTGAAGGTACCATTTAAGAATCAGGAACAGTGTCTAACTAAGCCATATGTTACAAATGTATGATAATACATATTTCTTGAATAACAGAAAGAATTAATGCACCAAAGGATAGCCTATGAATCTAGGGAGAGAAAGGTTTTTTGCAATATTAGTGAATTCTAAGCATTTCTGTACCCATGATAAAAATATCATCTTGATCTAACAGCTAGCATGTACAGGCATATCTAGAAAATTTTGAGGCTAAATAATGTATTTTAAGACAAACAACCTTAGTAAAAGTCACTCACAATGAATGGAAAGTTGGTTAAATAGATGACAGTGAGTTGAGTAGTATTGCCAGGTATCTACTGCTCTCAAAAATGCATGTGGAAAGGAAATTGAGAATTATCATTTATAATCTCTGGTCCTTTAAACACTAGTAGTTACAAATTACAAAAGTATATAGAGCATAGACATATACCTTTGATAAGAAACTTTTACTTAAGTAACGCTTAAGAGAGAGCGCCGAATCCCAACCACTAGACCACCCGGGAGTGTCTGTAACACTTAAAGAAATGGAATTCAAGCAGTATGTTGAAAATATTACTGTGGAGATTTGGAAATAGTAATGCAACAGTGGCTCCTTTTGTGTGTTGTCCTTTGTAAAATTATTTCTCCCTTTGACCAGTACTTTAAATTCTAAAGAAAATCCACAACTGAATGACTGAGATGTTACTTACAAAATAATATTTCTAGAGTTTCAACACCCATAACATCTGGTGGCTTTCAGCTTATAAGAGAGCATCTTAAATGGTACTATTTTTTGTGGTACTAGGGATTAAACTCAGGACTTTGTGCTTGCCAGGCAAGCATTTTTTCCACTGAACTATCTTTCTGACCCTAAAACGGTACTTTGTACAAAAGTAATGTGTTTTCCTAAAGAATTGCAGCCTCGCCTTGGGAATTTGAGGTCAACAGTGATTTTGCAGCCCCTTCTCCCAAATACAGACACACACACACACACACACACACACACACACACACACACACACACACACTGCCAGGATAATGAAGTCTTACTTGGTATGTAGGTTTCTTGCCCAGAGTCTCACTACACTTTTCTCCTCTTCCTCTAGAAATCCTACATCTGCTTGAGTTATCTAAGACTTTCATTTTGGAAGGAGAGGAGCTCCACAGCCTCTTCTCAGTGTATAGGCCCTTGAATAAATCTGATTTTGTTTTCAACTCTCCTCTCATGAGTACTGGCTTTCAAACAGTGTGCAGACACTCTTGGATCCAGGAACAATAATTTTAATATATATCTGGCTCATTACTGACCTGAGAGATTCATTAAAGTTAGCACCATATAGTGAATAAGGAGTACGTTTTAGGTTCCGGAAGAACTGTGTTCAAGTATTTCTAGTTATATGACACAGAAAAAGTTATATTAATTCTCTAAGCTTCAGTATAGTGATAAAAATTAAATGGTTGTTAGAAACACTAAAGTAATTTAAGTACAACCCTTCACAGTTTTTCATATAGTTAATATACAGTTATCCTCCCTAATAGCAGGTTTCCACAAGTATGAGTTGGGTCAACCACTGATTAAAAGCATTCAGAATAAAAGATGTATCTATAGCAAGCATTAAGACTTTTCTTACCATTATTTTTAAAGATGCGCTATAGTAAATATTTATGTAGTATTTATATTGTAAATGGCATTATAACTAATCTGGAGACTATGTTAAATAACAGAGGGACTGTATGAGTTATATGAAAATCTCAACTATTTTTATAAGGAACTTCAGCCTATGTGGCATTCCTGGAACCAATCCCCTACAAACACCAAGAAACAACAGTATTTGTGGATTGTTTTTGCAGAGTGAAGGGTCTACACGGTGTTCAGGGTCTTACTACTAGATCAGACTCATAGTACAACATCCCAAGAGCTGGGATTACAGGTATGCGCCACCACACCCAGTCTCAACAGTATTTGTTATGTAGAAACACTATACAGAAACACTATTTCTCTTCCTGAAAATAATTTCTTCACTTCTGTAAGGTTTTGGCTACTGTCAGTTTCTGCAGCAGGATAAGATAACATGCTACTCCAAAGTATAATGCTAGAAGGACAGGCTGTGATGCCCCGAGCGTACTTCCTTGACATAAGAATTATGTTGAGAATGAGCATACACAATGAACACTCTGAAATCAGGATAAGAGAAATTTCTATCTATAAAATATTTTCATTAGCAAGAGTTGTACTCTCTCATAATGATGAATACAATATTGCAAGGCTAAAAATTATCAACACATGCATTGCATTGAATGGCTTGGTCTAAGGCAGAGCTCTTGTGTAAAAGCACCTGCCAGCAGAAGGCTCTCACCTCATGGGAGTCAAGAACGAAGCACAGAGGCACATGAGAGCAAGATGGGGCAGGGCAAAGGGTAAGCAGTCTTTTCCTGTGTCTCACTCCACAGCCCCCTGCTTTCCACTAGGCCTCTACTCTTCAGTTTCTACCACCTCCCAAATTTTAAAGCCACCAGTTTGTTGATCTCCTGGTGAAGGTGAAGCCCTCACTCTATCTCTAAACAGACATGCTTTGGGGAGACATCTTAGGCCCACACTATAACAGGCCCTTGAGCCTCATTTTAGAGTATACCCCAAGCAAAGGAATACCCCTGTCTCTGTAGACACAGGGGCAGACGCACAGGTTTGGACTAATGATTCTTGGTGTTTGGCCCTGGTTTGTCACCTCTAGGTCATGATTTTTTAACCAATTCATGTTCCCCCACAGTTACACAATGCACCAAACTTAGCATAAGAAACTCCCAAGTTTCTCGCTTTCTGCAGCGCTTTATTTCCTTGTGAAGATCCCCTTGTCCCATAACGTATATGAAGCAAATTCGGATTCTGGCCTCCCATGAATCTGTCTTTGTGAGACATCCTTCCCAACTCAGCCACAGTCCCAGGATGGCTGAGGAAAAGCTTTTCCTCCTCTCTGCACTTAGTTTGCTGCACTAAATCACTCTGCACCTAACATAGTCAGGGGGTTTTCTGCACTTAATTTTCAGTAATATACCATATTAGGTTCCAAACATGTTCTAAACACTGAGCATTTAACATAGACAGAGATTTTATTCTTAAGCTCAATCATGTAAAAATCTAGGAAGTAGGCTCAGAAAAAGCTATCCCTTGAGAAAATTACATTTTATATGATAATAACTTTAGTACAAACTACTCAATTTCTAATTTTCTTTAAAAAATTAACCCTAACTGCTCAAAATCTATTAATATAGCATACCGGTTATACTGCAGACATGAGCTAATAACTGAAATTTTGTAGCCTTTAATATCCTGAGGCCTCTGTCCTTTTCTATAACGTAATAACTGTTAAAATAGAATACATGTGGAACTTGGATCATCCTAATTAGGGCCCTAGTTATACCATTATAGCTATATTAATAGCATTTGCTACAAAACTCTTTTATTTATTATTTATTTATTTATTCATTTATTTTGGTGTAACTATGGATTGAACTCAGACCCTTGTGCTTGCCAAGGAGGCGCTTATTCTACTGAGCCATCTCCCCAGCCCTGAAAATTCCTTTAAAAATTTACTTCCAATATGTCTTTTATTATGGATATATATGTGCATAGATGGGTATATGTATGTATCCAAATGTCTACCTAAAAGCACCTGCACTCACACGTGGGGCTTTCAGGAGCTGGCTGGATCTAGGGAAAGTGATAGATCTAGGGGTCGAGGGTGTGTAGCACTAAACTAGTATCCTGATTGAAATTAGCACAGCTCTGAGCATGACCCAGTGGATTCAATAAAAACAGAAGCCTTACCCTGGCTGTGGGCAGCACTACTCAAGAGACCTGGGTGAGATAAAAGGAAACCAGATGCCTGCTGCTTGCGGCAGTCTGCTCTCCTTTCTTCCTGCCCTGCCATGGACTGTCTCCCCTCTGTGACACCCCTCTGCCATGCCACCCTGCCTTGGAGCTAGGCGACAACGGCCTGAATCCCCCACAACATGTAAGCTGCAATAAACCTTTCTTCCTTAATTTGTGGGTGTTGGGTTCCTTGTATCAGCAACAAGTAACTAAAACACCATTATTATTATAAATTTGTTCTAGTTTTGATACTTACTATAAGTTAATATTACAATATTTTCAAGAGGCAACAATTTATGAAACAAGAGTGAACAAAACTGATAGACTCATCCTAAATGGTAGGGTTTTCAGATGGCCCCTCTGTGTTCTTGTCTTCCCAAAGTTCTGGTCCTTTTCCTCAGATAAGGTACAATGAATAGTTTAATCGGGTTCTTTGTTACAGGCTACCTGAAGTACTGAGCTGCGAAGTGGTCTCAGGCAAAGTCGGGGATCTGGGGGAACAACCGCTGTGCACCACGTTCTCAGTCGCTTTGCCCTGAGAAGCAACTCTTCTTCAGGCCTGGCCTTTTGACCCTAAGAGGGCACAGGAGGCAGGCGTGTGCACGTGTGCCTCTCCAGCAACCTTGTGGCGTGTTGCTGCTGCTCCCTTCTCAGGACACAGCTGAAACAGCAAGTAGAAGGCGCTGTGTTTAATTAACAGATAGAAAGTGGATTTTGTGTTTTTTTATTTCACAGGGAGAGGATTAAGCAGCACAATAGCTCTTCAAGGCAATAGAGAGCAAGACAATAATTCAGCTGCTCTGGGGCAGGGTGCTATCTGGAGCAGAGCAAGGGAGACTGAATATAAAGAAGTGCTAGGTACTTTTGACTTCATGTAGTTTTATGCTGTATAATGAATGGAAGACAAGCAAGTGAGGGCTAAGAATACCTGTTCATTATTTCTATTTGCATTTTAAAGAATGAAAACGCTTTAGAAAAGTAAAGCTTTGAATTTTGCTTCCGACAAATGGTTTTTATGTTGTGCTTCCACTGAATTTGATAAGACTTTGTTTACTATATTAGCTACCCAAGCTGGGCACAGTGGCACATGGCTGTAATCCAAACATTTTGGGAGGCAGGAGGATCTCTGAGAGCTTAACGCCAGCCTGGGCTACAAAATGAGTTCAAAGTCAGCCTGAACTTCACTGTAAAACTCTATCTCAAAACAACAACAACACAGCACAAAAACAAAAGAATATTAGCACTCTACTTATGAGGATATGAACAAAGGAAAGCAGCCTCTGCGCCTGGGAGCAGGGGAGGAACAGGCATGGTGAGAGCCCTAAAAATAAAGGACCAGAGCCTTGGGGACACAAGAACACAGAGGGGTCACCTGAAAGAGCAACAACTTAAATAGGTATCTGCTTTTAATTCTCATTCGGGCCATTGAGAATACTTATTATGTAGCAGTTTTGGAAGATACGTGCTGAGTTTGAACGTCCGCAAACTGTGTCCTTTAAAAAAGATAAAGTTTTGGTTATTTCCCATGTTAAATATCTGGGGACTGACACTGGAAAATATTCCACACAGGACAGTAAAAGTAGTCTAGTGTGGCTAGGAATCATGGTCAGAGTTGTGCTCAGTTACTTTTTTTTTTTCTTTTGCAGTACTGGGCAGTGAACACAGGACCCTGCGCTTGCCAGACAGGCACTTATTCTACAGAGATATCTCCCCAGCCCAAATAGCTTCTTAATCCTTTCTCTGTTTGTTTTGGCAGGCTCTGCCTGCCCTGAGGGAAGGGCTGGTGTAACATGCAGTGCCAGGATCAAGCCATAGTCTCTTGCACCTGCCTAAGCTCACTTAAGCAGGCGCTTTAGACCAATGAGCTATCTCACCAGCCTGAATTGTGGTCAGTTACTTTTAACTGTGAAACAAGACAGCAGTTTTTAGTTTCTCTAAGTGAGATCTTAGTCCACGATTAAAAGAGCAACATCAAAATCTGATCAAAGTGCAACTATTCAAAAGTCAAAGAGACAAGTGACATAGAAGGTTTTTTATTGTTCATATCTTGCATGTCCCGCAAAGGCACATGCACTTGCTTGTCAGCCTGTGGTGTTACTGGGAGGCGGCACAGAGCCTTTGGGAGCTAGAACCTGGTCAGAGCAAGTCAGGTCATTGGTGACACACTACTTCCAGGGTCATCACAGCTGTGAGCCCTTCCTCTGTCTCTGTCTCTGTCTCTGTCTCTGTCTCTCCCTGTCTCTCTCTCTCTCTATCTCTCTCTGTTTCTCTCATTCTGCTTTCTGGCCATCATGGTGAGCAGTTTCCTTCATGTGCTCCCCATCATGATGTATTACTGTGTATTGTGCCAGAAGACTAAAGGTAAGGATGTCATGCAGCAATAGACTGAAACTTCAAAGTAAAAGGCAAAACCAACCTTCCTTCCTTTTAAGATGATTATCTCTGGTATTTGTCACAGTGAGAGGCAAAATGACATCAAACCAAGTGAGACTCTCGTTACAAAACCTGCCTCTATGAGCCCTGAGTTTGTTCTACATGTGTTGGGGCAAATACACAAATGTTACACTCTTGACTTAAAAACATTAGTATATCATACCAAAGGGATGTATTTATGAGAGAAATATATTTGTTTAATGGCACACAATACATTCCTCCTGAAATCATGGCTGCTGTTCCACTGACACAAGCAAGGATCTGAAGGGAAGGCACCCTACTTTGTGGTCCTGTGATGCCACACGCAGACCAGGCAGCAGAGGGCGTCTCTTCACAATGTAAGTTGCATTTGATCTGATTTACAGACTTCCAATGCTCTAATTCTTGCCACACGCAGACCAGGCAGTAGAGGGCATCTCTTCACATTGTAAGTTGCATTTGATCTGATTTACAGACTTCTAATGCTCTAATTCTTGTGTCCAAAATAGGTTTAAAATTTTATAAGTTTCAAGTAAAATTGAGTTGAACCTGAAAGTATCTTGGCAAAATAACTACCTGCTTTTGTATGTTCTTTCCCTTGTTGAGCCCTTCTTTCCTCTCTTTTTCTATTTTTCTTTCTTAAAAGTATTTCAAAATATATTACAGATGAAATCCCCATGACCACAGTGGACAATGCAATGAAAAATTTACATAAATATATGGAGGACGATAACAGCGTCCTCTAATTCTGCTCTGATGGGAAAACCAGTTCACAACTCAGCATATTTTCTCCAATATTTATATGCTGCATATTTTCTTTATAAACTATAGAGAAACCATAAGATTTCAAAAATTACTATACAAAGCAGATTATATAGCATTAAATTTATAATCAAGGTGTCTTTCTTAATAGCCTATGTCATTTTTTTTCCAATGTGGGATTTATTTACATGCTACACATATTCATTATTTTTCTTTTTGAAATTTAGTCACTTTTGGAGAAATTGCAAATAAAAAGCATTAGCACCCCCTAGTGGTCCAACAAATTTTTGGGATAAAGAAATACTTGTCTACTTGGTCTTAATTTTTGCTTCAAACATTCTCTTTTTAATGATGCATACAATACTCTCTAGTCTATTTTTGAATATATATTTCACATCGTATTTTGGTTATTTTCATGTGCAAATGAATAACAAACGAGTTTTTAAAAATATTAAAAGTAATACTCATTTAGAGGCAAGTCTAACACATTCTTCCACTTCCACAATATTAGCACTGTACACTTGCTTTCTCACCTTTCAATAACAACACATATTTAAATTACTTACATTTATTTAAAAAAATATATATATACCTTTAGATGCCATAATGCGTGAATCAATTGGTGTTTCCTAAAATACAAATTATTATATATTACATTTGGGTAGGGCTTGATATTCTTCATTTCTAATAAACTCTCTAATCCACTATATGGTACAGCCTGCTTTTGAATATTCAGTCAGCTGAAGAAGTGTTTAATTATTTGTCCATTTAAAGTATTTGTACATTTTGCATATAGCTTGAAAAGTGATACGTGTAAATGCATAATCTTTTGGGAAACAATTGCATTTAAAAAGATAACTAATTTAATAAATTCATCCATGTGCATTTTACTGTGCTAGTTTATATTATTAAATTCACAGAAAATTTCCAAGTTGTATTTGTGTGCTACTTTTTAACTTATAAATGTGAAAATGAAAAGCTATTTGCATACTTTATATCTTTCGTATCAATTAGATTTTCAAAGAAATCTTACTTCATCATTTAGAATAATTTTTTGAGATGGTGTCTTGCTATATATTTCAAGCTGGCTTCACATTGCCATTCTTATGCCTCAAAATCCCAAGGGCTAGGATTACACGTAAGTATCTTCATGCTGTGTTTAGAATTAATCTCGAGAACAGATCTTTTATCAGCACCAAATGTCAAAGGAATCATGCATTTAACACAGTATGGAGCACACAATATGAACTCTATAAATTTTAGTTATTATTATATCATTTCATGAAGTATAATATTAAAACAAAACTTCCAATTATTATAGATTGACTAATAATTTTATAAGCAACTATAGTGAAGGCACTTTAGCTAAGGAAGAGTAAGCAGTTGTACTTCCTTCTGCTCAGGGGACTGTACCTATGACCTATGTTGGTAAGTAGCAACTTCAGACACTTTGGTTCCAATAACTTCCCACCCATGGGTTTGTAACATAGTTACAAGAAGAAATATCCAGTTTAATTTCATACCAATAAATTTTACTGTTTGATTTCCTTCTAGCAAAGAATAAATAATGACTAAATTCCCAGTAAAAGGTTACTAATTTTGAAGATTTCCCTATGACTACAATGTTATTTACTCAACATTATCTTTATAGAAGCAGATGGAAGCCGGGCATGGTGGCGCATGCCTGTAATCCCAGCACTCGGGAGGCTGAGGCAGGAGGATTGTTGTGAGTTCGAGACCAGCCTGAGCTACAAAGTGAGCTTAAGGCCAGCCTGAACTGCATAGTGAGACCCTGTCTCAAAAAGACAAAAAAAAAAAAAAAAAAAAGAAGCAGATGGATAGCAGCTCAAGTGAGGGGTGTGTGTGTAACAAGTACATTTAATTGAGAATAAGTAAAAAATCTAGTATTGAATCTTAGGACAAAAACAAACACAAGATTATTGTACAGGTCTTAGGAAACTTTACATAGGGGGAATGATAGCTATTTTTTTTTTGCATCCAAACTACACAATAATATTTTTAAAATGAATAGAAAAGAAAAATATATTAGTCCATGACTCAAAAGAGCAAACATGTTTTATCACCTAAGCTGTCAAAAATAGGAAATCAAAATTTAAAGAGACTGATAACTTACCTTGTCCCTGGGAGCCAGGGAGAACGCTCAATTAACTCCCAGCAGTAGTGATAGGCTCCTGAAGACCGGGAACCACATAAAGCTCTTTAATGTCTACAGGTCTTTTAAGACGCATGCTACATAGAAAAATCATCTTACTGCTTCTGCTTACTCTTAACACAGGACTCCATTAAAAGACTACGTAACATTATTTGGTTGGTTTCCCAAGTCGAGGTTGGGCATTTCAGTCTGGAGACAGATTTCGGATGAGTGTAGGGCTTATTGTATGTGCACTCTAGAAATTCTACACTTTTACTCTAACAAAACACCTCTTTCTCTTATTTTCTTTTATTTTACCTTACCTTATTTTAATTTATTTTAATTTATTTTATTTTATACTGAGACAGGGTCTCAGCATGTAGGCCAAGCTGGCCTTGAACTCACTATGTAGTGCATGCTGGCCCTGAATGCATGGCAGCCTGTAGGCTGCCAAGATTCCAGGCACACACCTGCATGCCTGGCTTTTCTTTTTTTTTTTAGTTTAGCTATTTAATAAGATGGAAAAATGAAATATAGTATCCATTTCCAATGCCAAGTGTTTTAATTATTTGATTCTCATTGCTGAGACAAAATACCTGACACCCAAAAAGGAAAAAGGTTTATTTAGCTTAGCTCACAAATGGATGGATCTAAGCATGGTGTTATGGCACACAAGCATCACAGAGAAGAAACACTTCACAGCTGGCAGAAGATAGTAAAAGCACTGGGGGAGGACCAGAGCTCTTCCTGTACCTTATATCTTATCCAGGGCACTCGAAGAATGTAGCACTCAAATCCTCAATCCTTATGTCCTTGTGGCTAACACTACATCCTGAACAAATTCCGGCAGAACATAATCACCGTGTATAGCATCTATTTGTAATGCCAATTGTCTTAGTCATTTAATTCTCATTACTGAAACAAAATACCTGACACCCACAGATCAAGGAAGAAAGGTTTATTTACTTCACAGTCTGCACAGGTTTTAGTTCACAATCAGCTGGTATATGGGATAATAGTTCATGGTGGTGGGGAATGTAACACTCATATGCTTAATCCCAGCACTGGACCACAGATAAGTCACAAAGTCCAGATTTAGCTACCTCTGAAAAGCCTGCCACCCATGACTACATGAGGCATTTGGGGGACATCCAGACACAAATCATAACATTCTACCCCTGGCTCCCCAAAGACTCATACACATTCCTTTGTGCAATAGGCATTTAGTACACATCTAAGAGTTGCTGAAATTCTAACAATTTCAACATTGCCTAAAAGCCAAGTCTCAGGTCTCCTCTGAGAGTTAAGGCAAACTCTTAGCTGTAAGCTCCTGTGCAAATAAAAATGAAGTTAAATACTTGCAATATTAATGGCACTAGATAGACATTTCTGTTCCAAAAGTTAGAAAGTGTGAAGATGTAAAGGAATGGGAAGAAAGCAAACCCAAAATACAACAGAGCAAAATTAAATGCTATCATTTTACTTGCAGCATCCCCAGCAGCCTGTAGCAAGATGTAAACTCCAAAGGGCTGGAGTTTATGGCACTTCCAGTTGTTGTAGATCTGTGTCTTCTCTCTTAGGCTGGCTTAGCTCTCTCCCTTCTTTTTTCCTCAGATGATCTTCATTCCTGCCCTTTCCAAACTTCTGGGGTCTCAACTGCCCCTTTGGCTTAACACTCAAAGCATCCTACACTGCCCTCTCAAGGACGCAGTACCTGGTTGCTCAGAACCAAGCTCTTCCCTAAAACCAGTGCCACATGGATGATGACAAGATCTGCTGCCTGCAAGAGCAGTAGCCAGGCTTCTCTCCCTCTGGGAAGCTGGGGTGGAGTCCCAGATGAATTCTGAGAAATAAATTCTCTAGGTTGCTACCATTCTGAAATATGGTATAGCCACTGCTATGCTGCAACATCATGCTCTGCATATTTCTTTTAAAGGTAAACGTTCACTTTTACAATTTTGAGGTTCCATAGGGTGGGGTTCTGTTCCTTCTCATGATGCCTTCAGGCTATATCTTCTATTCTCCTATTCATCAATCAGGATCTCCTTTGTTGTATTTTTTAGTTCGTAGCTTTTTTAGAGCTTTCTTTATGGTGAAATGCACAATGTTTTAAGTCATTCTTCTTGGATCTTTGTTCTTGATTCGCATCATAAATCTGGCTAAAAAGCCCCCAACAGTATCTATGCCACCACCACCACATTTGACTGTCTTGAAATTTCTTCTGCCAAATTTATTAGCTTACCACACCTAATTCTAGTCTCAGATAAAGTCACTGGACATGAGCAAAATACAGACAAACTTTCTACCAAGCCAAAAAAGTGCATTATCTGGAGTCCAACAACCAATGCAGTTCTTCTTTCCTGCAGAAATCTCCTATGCCTGGTCTGCACCATCAGGATTTCCGTCAGCCTTCTGGTTTTCTGAGTTCTGATCATAATCTCCCATAGAGAGTTGCCTCAGTCATTCCAGCTCTACTTCTTCAGCTGGCATCTCTGAACCTTTCCAAACTCTGCCCACAAGCCATTTCCAAAGGTTCCTGAACCATACGGTCAGGTATAGTCACAGCAATGACCCTACTCCTTGCACCAAATTTAATTTTAGTGGCTTGCTTCTTCTTGCTGAGACAAAATACCAGACAAAGTTAAAGGAGAAAGGTTTACTTAGCTCACAGCTTGTAGAGGTTTTGATCCATAATGAGTTGGCTCTATGGAAAGGTGACACATGGCAGAGGGACAACATTTCATGGTGGTGGAAGATAGAAGAAGCATCAAAGGAAAGACAGAGACAAACCTTTTTTCCTCCCTTATATTTCATGCAGGCTATTTGCCTTAGGAGGTATGTAGCACTCACACCTCTAATCCCAGCACTGGGCTATAAATCAATGATAAACTCTAGATTCAGCTACCTCTATAAAACTCAGCCAACCCCCATGATTAGATGGGGCTTTTAGGGGACATCCAGACACAAACCATAACACCAATTTCAACCTCTTGTTCAAAATAAGACCCTGCAGTCTATATCATGAACAGCTGAGAATATCAGAGGATAGTAGCACAGCAAGTACTTCAGAAAATGACAGATGAATGATTTCGGTCATTCTATGGTCTTGCTATGGTCCAAAAGTAGCAATATGAACTGAAAAGTAATAGCCTGACAAAAAGAATGATTAGGAAGTAGCTGCAATAAATTAGTTTTAGATATTTATTTTATAATGAATTAAGTATACAACCATTTTATTGGCATATTAATGTAATTCACCAAGAACATAAGTGTACAACATTAGCTGTCTAAACACAAAGTATATTTATACATGAAAATTCATAAGCTTATGGCACTTATGCTTTTCTCCTAATGACATTTCCAACTTTTAATGGTCTGCATTTCTTTCTTTCCAGGCATAGCATAATTAACCTTCAATTTCACATAAACTTACAATTTTACTTAGTTGGTTCTAGCTGTGGAGTTAACATGTATTCAAATTGACATATATATAGATTTAAGGAATTTATTCTCTGTTTGGTCCTTTTTAAAGAGCAGAAAAATACTTCACTTCAAAAGCCCTACTAAGCACAGATCTTCCCAATGTGAACTCATTTGATTCATTTTCTACTTTGGAAGAAATTGCCAAGGCTGTTGGATTTTTAACAAGTAAAACTCTAAAGAGATGGCCAAATAGATCAGTAGATTAAAGTGCTTGC
This sequence comes from Ctenomys sociabilis, assembly GCA_004027165.1. Taxonomy (NCBI): domain Eukaryota; kingdom Metazoa; phylum Chordata; class Mammalia; order Rodentia; family Ctenomyidae; genus Ctenomys; species Ctenomys sociabilis. Next base: position 33,191 of record PVKA01012529.1, on the reverse strand, counting down.
TTAGGCAGATGCAGGGGCCAGGAGTTCGATCGCACAGCCTGCTGTACTGACCCCACCTCCAGGGTGCACTAAAACTTCAATTGAGACTGGGCCTGGTGGTGCATGCCTGTAATCTGAGCACTTGGGAGGATAACTACGAGTCCAATCCTGTGCATCCTGTATAGTGAATCATATACACCCTATACACTCTGTCCTAAAACTCTAAAATTTGGGGCTATAGCATAGGTCAGGGGTAGAGCACTTACTACTGGGACGAGGCCCTGGGCTTAATTCTCAGAACTACAAAAACCAAGGGAAGGGCCAGGGAGATAGCTCAGTGGAATAAACACTTCCCTGGCAAGCACAAGGGCCTGAGTTCAATCCCTGGTTCTGTCAAATTAATTAATTAATTAATTAAGAAGTAATAGTAAAATTAACAACAAAAATAAAAAAAAAACTGAGGGAAACAGAAGTACACGTTCACACTATAAAAATCTAGGAGAAGTGCAAATAAGATCTTCAGACAGGTAGAACAGAATCCTGCTATGCGTGTGGTCTGAGTTTACAGGAAATGGGAGACAGATGCATACACCAAGTTTTAACTTGTAAAATCGAAAAGCTCATATTCTGCTATGGATAGGATGTTATCTAATTAATTCTAAATGATCTCTGTTAGTCTGCTTTCCATTGTTAGGACAAATCCTCAGTTCAACTTTAATGGAGAAAGGTTTATTTTGACTCTCAATTTCCTTGCGTAGTCATATGACCATTGCTTTTGGCTCCGTGGCAAGGCAGAAACACTGCGGAGAGGAGCACATAGTGGAGCCAGGTCCACCCCTTATGGTGGCCATGAAAAAAATGAGAAGGGGGAATCCAAGGTTCCAAGATGTCCTGTTAGCTAGCCTCCTTCCACTAGATTCCACCTTAAAAAATTCTACCACCTAGAACTGATGCTATCAGCTGGTGAACAGGCTTTTTATCCATGAGTCTGGTTGCCAATCAAGACCAAAATGAGCACCGTCTGTGAGAAGCATCACTACCCTACAATATGAAGTTATCAATCACAAAGAAATACAACAGGGTTGGGGGAGACAGCTCAGCACTCTAAGTGCCGGCCTGGCAAGCACAAGAACCTAGGTTCCATCCTGTACCACATTAGGCTTCAGCCCCGGAAACACTGGCATGCTCTGCCGGCCCAGCGGTGGTGCACACCTGTAATCCTAGCGCTAGGGAGGCTGAGACAGGAGAATTATACAAGTCTGAGCTACATAGTGAGACCCTGTACCAAATGAATAAATAAGCACATAAATAAGATTAAATAAAATGTTTTAAAAAACAAAAATGTACAACACAGATGATTCTTGCTATGTACTAGATTTTTTTTTTAAAAGGAAGAAATATTTTGATGCTAAAACACTGGGTAATATTCTTGTTCTAATTTATCAAGTCAAATGAAGTAGTGTAAGATGGATCATTTGTCAGGTACATGAAGATTTTCTGCTTTTACAATGATGCTCAGAGAACATCTCATAATTAGGGGTTAGGTAATACTAGTTGATAATAAAACTAACGTCATTATTCTTCTCAGTAATGGAGGAAGATAAAGAGTTCAACTACTTATGTAGTTCTACAATAGGTAATATTATTAAAAAATTAGGGGTGGGGAGATAGCTTAGCAGAATAAGTGCTTCCCTGGCAGGTACAAGGGCCTGAGTTCAATCCTTGGTTCTGAAAAAAAAAAAAAAAAAAAAAAAAAAAAAAAAAAAAAAAAAAAAAAAAAAAAAAAAAAAAAAAAAAAAAAAAAAAAAAAAAAAAAAAAAAAAAAAAGACAAATCTAACTAATGTAAGTCAATAATTCACAAAGTACACTACTAATAAACAAAACAATTCAGCAGTCAAATTCAAACACACTGGATAAATAAAGTTCAATCTAATTTGTGAGATGTAGATCTCAGAACTTTTCATCACCTATTTCTCACTGAAAATGTGTAAGAGAGGAATACAACATTACTGTAAAAAAGCTATTTGATCAGAGGTCTGTTGTATTAAGAAATATTACAGTTGATGAGCTAAATGAACCTGGAAACTGACCTGAAGTATAGTGAGTTAGATGTCATATGTCTGGATGATATACAATATGATCAAACAAGTAAGCCACAGTGAGATCTGCTGCAGTGGTTCTACATGAGTCAAGAATGGTTGCAATTGGAACATAGAAAAAGCAAAGTTCGACACAGACAATATAGAAGATGAGTATTTCACAATACTGCTTCAGTAAACAATTATAGGGGATGTCATTCATGTCATTGCAGTCCATGTGGAAGCATGCCTGGGACACTATGCAGTGCTCAATCCTAACTATCCAAAAGAAAGAAGGAGATGCCCTGAATCAGACAGGCCATCACAGTTTTCCTGGGTATCACTTTTATTTATTCATTTATTTATTTGTCTGTTTGTTTATTGGCAGAGCTGGGGATTGAACCCAGGCCCTTGTGCTTGCCAGGGAAGTACTTATTCCACTGAGCCATTTCCCTGGCCCCTTCACTTTTAACTACAGCAGGCCTATTTCAGTTAGTGTCCTACAATATTTTTAAAAATCTCCTTTTATATTGATAGTAAGCCATTCTCTCTCATTATCTGCAAGTAATTTGGGACAGTTTCTCTGATTCCAGTCAGGAACACATGAGAGTCTGGTGGGAGGCTGTGGGCTAGACGAGGGCTGGCTGCATGCATTTCTTAGTCCTCCATGGACAAGTCATATAACTAGTCCACATTTTGCTCATGGGAATATCAGAAGCTCAGGAGGAAAATGCCATGGTGGCCTCTGTTGGTCTAATCTTAGCACTAAGATGTTCATTTCATTAATGAAATCACATGACAGCCTAAATTCAGGTATTTTGTGGACACAGTATATTCTGCATTTAAAATATATTAGTACATAGCTAGGGATATGAAGAAAGAGCAAGGAAGGAATGGAAACCAATGTTCGCTATAATATTGTGGTTAACAGAAGTCATCATGAAGAGAAGCTTGAACAGGGAAAATACTGATAAACAGGGTGTGGTGAAGTTGGAGCATTGTAGAGAATCAAAATGTTTAACAGACAGAAAGAAGACTTGAGGGAGTCATGATAACTGCACTCAAGTATTTGAAGGTCTGCGTATTAAACAGAGCCCACAATTATTGAGGGTTACCTCGAGAGATTGAAATAATAGAAGTCAAATCCAATCCTACATAAAATGCCATGCATTATCATTATTCATTATTTTGAAACACATAAAATCTGTCAGATCCAAAGCAATGATCATCATAGTACAGGGCCCTAAGTTTAGCCTTTTGGGAGGCAAACAGCAGGCATAAAACCTGAACATATTGTTTATGGTGCACCAAAGCATAATGATCAAGCGTGTGCAGATACTTTTAAGAGTACCCCGAGGTGACGCTTTCAGCAGAGCAATATTTCTGTGAAGCAATAAGAAACAAAGTAATACAGACAGTGATAAAAATATAGATTAATTAAATAGAAGTTTTCCTTGGATCAATGTTATAATTTTACATTTTTTCCTGGAATTCACTTCATTATTATTATTATTATATTATTATTTTCAGAACCAGAGATTGAACTCAGGCCTTTGCGCTTGCCCGTCTAGTGTTTATTCTACTGAGCCATCTCCCTGGCCCCTTCATGAGCTATTTTTAAAGCTACCCTCTACATATAAACACATTTGTATGGAAAGAATAATTGCAATAACACTGCAACAAACTCTAAACATGCAATCACTGTTATGTATTTATGGGTTGAAAATGTCGTATGAATAGTGTAGCATGCATGATTAGTCTATAGTTATAATAGTGTGTTCAAACAAAAAACTTCATAATTATAAATTATCTCATTTGGAAAGGTGATTTATCATTAAAAAAGATTATTTAACACTCATATGTAGAATGATCTATCTATCTGTCTATCTATCTATCTATCTATCTATCTATCTATCTATCTATCTATCTATCTATCTCTCTATCTCTCTATCAGCTTAACCAATAGATCTCTACAATAAAATCCATGTGAGTGATATAAGGGAACAGCTAGTTATTCTTCCTGTATTCAGGTATTTTAAAAAGCTAGCGTGAAATTTTTCTACATTCCTTCTTACTGCTACATAACATGTCAGCTTGTAAAGAAAGCATTTTTCTGTCATTTTCTCATAGGTACATGGGAATCTACCTCCATTATGCACCAATAACACAAAGAGTACAGGAGAGTTCAGAACAACTCTCTTTTAGACCAGGTGTACTGGATACCAAGTTTTAGATCAAAGAAATCATAATGGTTCTTCCATATCTATCTTCAACTTCAAGGCAAGAAGTTGAAATGAAATCTTCCATTTCTGACTGAGATGGAATCTTCCTTGACAAAAATATCCTGAGAATAATCCCTTTCTTGTGACTTATTTAGGAACAAATTAAACAGGCTTCTGTTTTGTTTAGTTTTCAAGCCTGTTTATGCTGGAAGGAGAACACCAACGTGTGAACTAGGCCCTGGGACTAGGTGGTTTAGGTTTAATCAGTGGCATAGAGCCTGCTCTCCACATGGAGCACAAGGCCCCAAGACACACATTCTTGAGATCACTGTAGTTTACTGACACATGCATTCAATGTCTTATTCCCAAGAGTGGACAAGCTCTTTCCTCCAATGTCCTGACCTTCTTTGTGGGAAAATGCTCTTGAACATCAAAACTTCTCCCATTAGATTCCATGACTGGTCAGAGATCAAAAACAGTATGTATTCCTTTCTTTTCAGTAGGGGAAACTCCTTTTGCTCCAAACTTCTGTGCCACATATTTAGCATGGAACATCTTACTTAACACTGTTGACCATTAGCAAAAGTACTATAATTTCCCAATGTAATGAAAAGACAAGAGTCGAGTTGGTGTTTCTCAGACTTTATTGTGCACACACATGCCAAAAAGTTCTTGGTATAGTGAAGATTATGATTCAGCAACTGTAGGATACTGAGATTCCACACTTCCTGCCAGTACCCATATGATGCCTAAGCTGCTACTTTAGGAATGCCCTTTGTGTCAAAAGAAGCTAATAACTTATGTTGTAAAGTTTATATTTAGCAGGGGAACATTCTGAGGTTGATAACATATTCACAAGGTTTAATAGTAGCAGGGGAAGATTTTGCGATGGTTTTGAAATGTGTGCTAGGATTATTATTTCAAGCAATATGGAAGTTGGGTAAAGGAACTGCAAATAGCATTGCATGCTACAGGTAATGGTTCATACAGTGGGTCAACTTGAGAAGTCTAAAAACTTAATGAGGGTCCTTTATAAACATCCTGAGCCTGTGCAAGAGGACCACTGAGATGGTGTGAGTATGAACAAGCCACCATAGGGTGGTAGCCTGCATGCTATAAAGGGCTGTAGCCTGAGTACTATATAAGGGAGGAAAGAGGCCTGTTCCCCTCCCTGCTCTTACTGTTTTTTCTGTCTTCTGCCACCATGATCTGTTGCCCCTCTGCTATGTGCCACCCTACCTTGGAGCCAGCTGACTTAAACTAAATCCTTTACTAACTAAATCCTTTACTAACTGTGAGCTAAAGAAATCTTTCTCCCTTTACTTTGGGTGTCAGGTATTTTGTGCCAGCAATGAGAGAAAACTAACTAAGATACTACACAAACATTTCCAGGGAGGTTGGATTGCTTTGTCTCAGCATGAGTTGTGTCCTTCTAAACACAGGAGACAATACTGCTGACTATACTGCTAGGTACTGACAACTGCTGTGCACCTTTATGTGAGTGGGACACAAGTATTCTCTCATTGTTTCCAGGGTTCATTGTATTTAGATTCACAATATGACTAGGAAATACATGTTTGATTGGAAATTACCTAACAATGAACATAAACTATTTAAGAATGCAAAAAATATATTTACAGTCACTAAAACAAACCATGGATATGACTCCAACTTAGTTTCTTATGCCTGCTTCAGCTTTGGAGCTGTGCTCATTGGCCACAGCTAGGGACTGTGTTCAAGTCATTTGCCACTGTGCCTTTTGGTAGTGCTTGGGTGCGTCCAAAAGAGAAGAGTGTCTTCCATATATAGAAATACAAATGCTCAGCCAAATATTTGAGAATAGCAGGAAATATGAGAGAAAATGGAGTAGGAGGCAAGGAGTGAAGAGAAGGGACTACACCAGGGGAAGACTGGGAAGGAAGGTCCTGGTTGATCTTGGGTGCTAGCAGCCTTCTTAATCACACCTACTCTTCCTACCTGAAACTCATTTAATTATTCAGATGAACTGTAAATGAGGCAAGATTACAGGTGCTCTCCAGAGGCTGCTTTTAAAGCAACACAATCAGACATCCAAATATTTTAAAAGCTGAAGGAAGGGGAAACTGCCAATTTTTCATGTCATTGACAGAAACTGCCATCTGAATTTTTGTGAGATGATAGATATGGAGTTTCTAAGACCATGGTCAAATTAACTAAGATAAAATTTCTCCCTGTAGTTCCTTCCCTTGCTGATCAGGGTTACAAATGGCCACATTCAGGGCAGCTATACAGGAGATTCAGGACAAGGAAGTGAAGCAGTAGTCATGTTCAAGCTAGCAACTCAGGAGCCCTTGTGTGGCTGTCGTGGATGTGGCAGCTGGGCCCGCAGGCTCCAGCTTCTCTGGGATGCTTGCCTCGTGGGTCTGTACTCAGGCTTGGAGAAAAGACTGGCTTCTAGGAATCCCTGACATCACTGAAGGCAGAGACACAGAGGCAGGATGGGGACAGATGCCAAGCACTGCTTCTAGGTTAGGCTCATTTCTTTTCCTTCTGTCTGTTGCCCATCTTTCCTCCTCAATTTCTTGTTCAGTGGACTTTGAATCAACACTAGAAATGGAAGCAACATTTATCCAGCTCCCAGCACGTGCGTGTTGAGTCCTGGCAGTTATCACTCATTTTACATCACTCATAGAACTATTTTCTTTAAGAAGATTCTATGTATGTCATGTAGGCTAAATTTTCAAATTTTAGATTTTCTTTTCTTAAAATGGGCAAGTATATGAGATTGAAAGATCTTGGAAATAGCAAAATGTATCTAATTCTAAAATTCAGAAAACCAGGCAATTATTTCCATGGAAAAATGTTTGAATGGACAAAGAGAGAAAGCAGAAAAGTCTATAATGTGATTTCATGAAGGGGAGGCCATGGGCCAAATCTGACTTTTTAAATAGTTTCGTTGAGATTTTGTCATGCCTACATGCTTATTATCTGTGACTAATTTCAGGATATAATGCCAAAGTTGAGTAGTCCAACAAAGTCCATAGCTGACAGAATCTAAAATATTTATCTTTTCACTCTTTATAGAACATATTTTTTCAGCCTTTCTCTAGACCCTGTAGAAATGGTTTCCAAATTCAGTATCAAAACATTTTCTGCTTTTATTTAAATAAATCTTATCAGAATTTCTCAATAAAGGTGTTTCAACAAAAGTTTATGAAAATTTTGAAATCTACTAACCTAGTTATAATGCAAATTGCCACATAGTAATCACTGACATCATGCTAAACATAATACAATATAAATTGTTTAAATTATCCCAAACAATTATATATTTTACAGATTAAAAATCAAAAGCTATAAGTCTATTAAACTTGCTATTGTACTACAACTAGTTACTGAATCAATATTACAATACAAATATTATTCTAATTTTTATTTCACAGTTTATCTTATGATAGTTATATTAAATATTTAGTAGATTCTTCCTACTACGGTTTAGTAAATTAACATTTTACTAAAAAGAAATATTTGATATAATTACATGCAGAAATGTAAAACAATTGCATTTACCCAGACTTCTGACCTCTCGCCATTGAACAAGTGGCTCTTTTCTCCCACCCCAACCCCCTCTCTGTCTCCTTGCCTCCTTCTCACCTTTCTCCATCTCCAGAAAAACAAATGAGCCTTCCAGATTTCATTAAATCTAAACACTGGGCTTGTAACTTCCAGGGAATTGATTTCCACTGACAAATCTCTTAGCTTTCTTTTTTTGTCCTTCCCCCAAGACTAGTTCTCTTTCATCCTCTGCTTTTGACCTCACTGCTGCAGAGCACAGAGCAGTGGGTCAAACAGAAATGTAGGTTTTAGGAGGAAGTAGGTATGGGGCTGGTGAGGTGGTTGGAAGCTGCTGCCATCCTGACATGCTCTTCTAGAAAGGAGCATGACAGTTTAGCTTAGTGGAAAAACTCTTGTGTTATAGGAATTTCTACAAGAATAATGCATGCCCCAACTCTTTAGTTGGTGAGTCTACACATTTCAAAGATGAATAAACATACGTATAAATATGACTCAGAAATACTTACCAGTGAAGTGACCACACACACAAACCAACCCTCACTTGAAAAAATCCCTCCTAGGACTTACTCTCCCATTTCTTTTAACCAAGGTCTGTTGACTTTCCTGAAAACTGGCAATATAGTCAGAAGAATGCTGATTGAGCATCATAAAAAACATAAAGCATTGTGTGAAGGTGGAACTAGAGAAAGTGGACTGGAGGACAGCAGGAATTCCACGAGCTGTCATGAAAATATGAGGGTCAGGCTACACTGAAACCAGTCAACTCTGAAACCAAAAGGACAAAAAGATGGATAGGAGGAATGAGGTTACAGGGACTTCTCAGGAGTACTCAGGAATTGAGAATCCTGAACATATTATGAAAGCCATCAGATAATTTTTCAACCAACCATTTCTATGAAAGCAGTGAGACATTAAGCGTAGGATGAAGAGGGACAGGGGGCAGCACTCCCCTGCAGTGCTGACGGTGTGAACGTCCACACAACAATATGAAACATTTATTCCAAGTGCAAAATATAACAGCTACCTGAGCCTTATAAGTAAAATATAGACATTTTAAAAATGATGTCAGCTCAATTTTTTAAAGAATTATTGTAACAAGACCATTCTATGAAACTGCACGTCTGATTTTATTTCCATTCACTTCAACTTTGCTCACATAACAAAACCCATCCTCTGCTAGGAAAGAATCATAGGGATCTCTCATCCCATTTTCTCACTGTAGGGGGAAGACAACCGGAGCTCACTGCATGAGATCATTTTCCTAAGGCCAAGGCAACCCTAGCCACGGGCAGAGGTAGTCATCAGCCCCCTGGCCTGCTTTTCGTTGTGCTGCCTCTCTTCCCTCCCAGTCTAGGCCCATTTCCACTTTTAGAACTGACTTACAAAATGCATGAAACATATCACACCTCCCAGAGTAAATCTGGAGTCAATGGGTTACGAAAGTCCTTTCTCAAATAGCTTTTGATTACACAGCGAGAAGATGAAAAACTAGTTAACCAAATTGTCATATTATTAATAGGCTAAAGTTTCAATAGTCACCTATATATACTTCAGTTCATTTTTATTCTTATGAAATAACATAGTCTTTTTCAAGGAAATATTGCCAATAACTATTTTCCAAGCAAAACTGAGCTTTTCTTCATTTGTAACAGTAAAAACAAATCCTTGGAAATAAAAAAAATGTACATGACGTTTTTATTATACAACAAAGAACATAAAGATGTTGCCTTACTGGAGAACTATTGGCCCTGCTTTTCTAATTAGGAATATGCAGACTTGGAAGTTACATAACACAGTATGTTTTATTTAGAATTTACCTGTATAGGTACTTCTTTCTCAGGTTTTTTGTTTGTTTTAGGTCTTAGTTGATAATAAATATTGTGCAAAAGCTCACAGCAGATTTTCTGAAGCTAAATTGTGCTCATTATTTCTGCTTTTTTCTATTTGTTTGATTTTGTTTCAAATAATGTCATTGGCCTCTTCCTCTATTTCCCCTAAAAACGAATACATTCTTTCACATCAGTGAAGTATTTCTTAAATTATATATCCATTTTTCTCACTAATATAGGATGGTATTAATGCTGGAAGTTTGTTTAACTCATTAAGGACCAAAAAAAAACAGACTATAACTTCACATCTTAAGTTTTAATGGCGTTGTCTTTTTGAAAATTTATTTATTTATTTATTTATTTATTTATTTTTTAGTACTCTCAAACAGATAAGCCAAAACTTGAAACATGAGTCCTCTCAAATCTCCTACTTGGCTTTCATTGGCATTCTCTTCTTCTCTGTGTTCCCAGGATTATGCACATTTTCCCATTTGAGGAAAAAGAAAGCACTCTTTAAAAACTTTAAAATCTGTATTTTGATATTGCACTCCCATTGGCTTTTGTTAAAGTGATTGCTAATTTCTTATGATAGAACAAATAAACTCAGCTTTCTGTAACTGCTTTTCTTTCCTGACTCAGTCTCAATCACCCCTCTCCAAATATAGCTGGCTATGCTTAGAGATTATCACACCATAGAATATTAATGGATGGAAAGATAAGGAAGCAGACTCGGAGGATTTGCTTTGGACCTTTGCATGCTCCCTCACTCTGTGAAACTGGTGCTTTAATTAAGTTTCCTGTTTGGCAAGCATTTCCTTGGCTATTTGGTTTAGGCGATTTCTCTGAAACCTTGTTAATTAGGGAAGTTACAAAGCCATGAATTGGTGACATGAAGACATCAATGTTGCTACAACGTGTAGGAGTCACAGTAGACTGAGATGATTCATTCACATTCTGCTAATCTTAACAATGCCCTAGAACAGCAGTTCTATACATATTTAAATGGTATTACTTTTTTAATACAATATACTGGACACCAAAATGGACTGCACCACCAAGAAAATGAACTTTCAAAAAAAATTATGACGTATGCCATGAAGCACGTCTTTGTACATAGATCTGGAAATTATACACGACTGTCAAAGTTAGTATATGCACAGAAATCCTAATTCCTTAGAGAACGATTAATGTTTCCTCATTTGGCAGGTATTAAGCCTGTTCTCACAGTTTCAGATACCATGCTAAGTTACTGCATACAAAAATAGCAAAAAAATTGTACTTACCCCTTTAGGAGCTCCAAATCTACTAAGAGACACATACATTTAAATACAAAGACAGAATTAAGTAACACAATACTTTGTGTGGCACAGGTTTTATTTTTAATCTCAAATACTGTTCCTCTCTCTCTCTCTCTCTCTCTCTGTCTCTCTCTCTCTCTGTCTCTCTCTCTCTCTCTCTCTCTCTCTCTCTCTCTCACACACACACACACACACACACACACACACAAACTTTTATAGAATAAAGCCTTTTATAGGAGTAGGCCTAGTATTTTAGAATCCACAATGCTTCAGTTTTCTAACAGTGTCCCCTGCTCCTTCATCAGTGCTCCTCTTTCAAAGAACTAGAAGCTCAGGAGTTGATAAATGATACCTGGCACACTATCTACCATGGAGCAAGACAGCAGAAATAATTTCCTCACTGCTGAATAAAAACAAATGTTGTTATTTTGCCTTCAAAGATTGGCCGAAATATGAAGAAAACTCACAGAACAAGCGCTCTCATCCTACTAAGAAGTTAAAATGAAGGCAAATCCATTTCACTAACGTAGGTCTTGGTTTCAGAGTAAACCAAGAAGTGGCACACGTCCTGGGAAAGGACAGCTGAAATTAAATGCTCAGCAAATTTAATTATACCATTCAATGTTTTCTGTTTGGTTTTTTTTAGGTACGTGGTACAGGGTTTCACTATGCCGTTTGGACTCCTAGTGATCCTCCTGTTTTCAGCCTCCCCAGCGCTGGTATTACAGGCATGCAGCAGGGTGCCTGGACTCAGCTGGGCCAGCACAGCATGTGCTGTTGGGGATCGAATCCCAACTCAATTCATTTTTAACATGCGACAACTAAATACAAAATAGGAAATACAAAAATAGAAAGGAGGGTTGTTTTTCTTCCTATTACAGATGTGTAAAGTATTTTGAGTGTGTGTGTGTACATCTGTGTCTCTGTATTTCTGGTTTCAATAGTTTCCCAAATTATTCAGAATGCTAATATGGTTTCATATACAAAATATAGCACTGTGTGCCTCCATTGCTATACTTTGCAGTAATTTTCCACGAACTTCTCCTGAAGTTCGTGGAAGCCATGTAATGCACCAATGCATTCCATGCAAGCCATGTAATGAGAACTGCAAAGTTCTGCATTATTAGCCCTCCTCTAGTTTCCTGAGGGCTTCCTCATGTTCGGTGTTCTCACCAAACCCCTGGAGAAGTCCCTAGAAATAACATGTGCGTGCTCTGTTGCTCCCATCTGAGACCCCTTTTCCTCTCTGCCGACTTTGAGGGGTCCTGCTTCACCGTCAGCCCTCTCAGTCCTTGTGTCCACTCCTTGCCCTCTTCCATCCCCCCTGGGTCTCCCCACATGCTTCCAGGTGTCACACACCATGCTGACACCTAGCTTGGTTGCTCAGAGTTTTTTCATCATTTGCCTAATGCATGTTTTCCGGAAGCTTCAACATTCCTCCCCATGTGCTTAATTTCATGCCTAAATCATGCCCAGGTTTAGTTTTTGAAACTGAGCTGTTTAACAGATATATAGCGATAAAAGCCACGTCAGATGGTCTCTTCATGCAGCTTAATCTCCTGTATTAAGAGATTTCATACATTGTTCTTAGACTACTAACTAAAAATGACTGTTTGCCATATGACTCTCAGGCCATCTCGTGTTTTCATTCACGTGTCTTCATGCTGAACTTGAAACTCTCTGGGCAATTTTAATCTGCAAAGCTAAATTTCCTGCCCTGACTTCTTCATCATCCCTACTCCAATGTACAGACTTACCATATGTCTTATAGCTTACAGGATATGTCAAAGAAATATTTTAAATTATCTTAATGTGAAATTATTTCTCATTCCATGGCTGCAACTTTCATTTTTCCTGTACTCCTTTTCTGTGTTGCTGACGGTGACATTCACCTAGGTTAGTCATATGGGATTCATTGAGCCTCTTTCACGTTGCAAGTATAGATTCCTTTTCCTCTGAAATCCTACAGGATCACTTCCGGTCCCCAAGTGCAAAGCTGACCTTTTAATCATTCCCACAACTAGGAAACAATTTCAAAAATGCAAATCTAATCATACCCTGTTGTTCATTAGTGCACATCCTCATTGGTGCATCCTCACCCACTCAGTCTTCACACAGGAAACCCAGCTTCATCACCCCAAATCCAAAGTGTGTCACTTCTGTGATACCTACCCTGATTCTCCCAGTAATCTCACTAGTCTGGCATCTGTTCTCTTAATGTCCTACCTTTATAAATTTCTAACATGCTTCATATCACATGGGTTGGTAGCTATTTAGTTTTAGTGGTTTTTTTTTTTTCTCTGTACTATTATATTTGTTTCTTTCCTTTTCTTTTTTCTTTTCATATTTGGTACAGGGCCTCACTACACAGCTTGGACTCACAGTAGTTCTCCTGTTTACAACCTCCTCAGCACTAGGATTACAGGCATGCACCACCATGCCCATCTTGGTGGCTCACTCAGCATGCCTGGGATTGGGGCTGGCATGGCATTTGGTGCTGGGGATTGAACCCCAGTCCCTGTGCTTGCCTCAGCAGGTGCTTAGTCCACTGAGGTATCTTGCCATCCCAGTGCTACGATATTTCTTTAATATCTCATTTATATTGCTATTCATTTTATTTCATTGTTAATTATTAATGAACAGTACTGCCTTTAGCTCTATATTTTCAGTACCTAGCAAAGACATAACATAATCAATACCTTAAGTAATCAAAAATAAAATTATAAACTTTCACTGACTCTATTGTCCAATTTTAATCTCAAAGATAATTAGCTTATTTTTATGCATCTTCTGTCTCCATCTGTCTCTTTCTCTAAGACCAACACTTTCTTTCTGAGCTGGAAGAAACTCTTCCTTCCTCTCCCCTCTATCTTTACATGATTTCTATTTTGTTCTATCTTTCTCTTACATTTATCTTTCTACACTTACAAAAAATTTTAATTAATAAAATTATCTACATCAGTACATTTCATGACAAAAATAGTAGGTAGCTGGATATTTTCTATTTGGTAGAAAAAATAATTTATTATAGCATAGATACATTTCATTAATTAAAAATTTTAATTCCACCTAAATTTGCTTCCCAATTTTTAAATGCAAATTTTTTGATTTGTTACATCTAAAGTTATTTATCAACGATGGATGCCCAAAGTAAGCAATCATCTAAATCTCTTATATCTGTGTTCAAAAAGATCTGTGTTTGCTGAATAAAGAACAACTCTGTTCTGCTATGTTGAATCCAAATAAAAATAATCAGTGTTAATGAAAGATTTCATCTATTTCTAGCCTATTATCTCCAATTGACAATGGCCATGCATGCCCATGACTAAATGTTTCATGGATTCCTCGTCTGGAAGGATACTATTATGAGCAATCCTTGAAATAAAACATCACATCGGAAACTATTTTAGTCATTATGGATTGAATATTAATTAGAAGTCAAAACAAAATGTACAATATTGCCTGAATACCAAAGACCATCAAATCTTGATTGTGAATTATATTTGTACCCTATTGTTAAGAAAGCTGATCTGTCCCAGGGCTGTTTGCTGAAAGGCAGCATGTAAGGCAATCAGAGAAAGTTCTGGTAGTCCACAGGCAAGGAAGGATTTTGCCACTGACCTGCAAGACCTGCGTGGGCAGCGAGCAAGTAGACGCCAATAATAATGGTTCTCTTAGTGAGCACTTATTTCCTATGATAAGCAGCCTCACTATTTGTTTTTCATTAAATGATTAATTATCTATTTATGTATTATTTGATACAGGGTCTCACTATTCAGTTTATACTCATAGTGATCCTCTTGTCACAGCCACCCCAGCGCTGGGATTACAAGTGTGTGCCACCACACCAGGTTTCAGGACCGGCACGGCGATATCAAGAATCAAACTCAGGTCCTTGCACTAGCCAGGCAGGTGCTTAGACTGCAGAGCTATCTCACCAGCTCAGCAACCTCACTATTTGGATAATAAACAGTAATTTGATGCTAGTATCTCTATGAAGCCATCAGTAAGTTGTTTATTTTAAAAGTAGAACATTTTGGTTAAGCTTTTGGGAATCAAGATCAGAAAATTAGTTTTCCAAAGGATCACCTAATTAGGCAATTCAATTTACAAGAAAATTATTCCCCCACAGAGAAGGTTAATGGGTGATGCAGTGTAAAATAATTTGCCTTGAATTAAATGCTGACTAAGATGCCAAACATAAATGGGTAGCACGTTAATTACAAAACAGAGAAGCTAACAAACTTTATTTTGCTATGCAGAAAAATAACATAGTCTGGAGTAATGTTTAATCAACATGTGGATAGGATAAGAAATTTTCCATGAATCTATTAAATGCTTTGAAATTTAATAAAATACATATTTGGTTGTAAATGTAAATAACTTGTTTTGTATGTATGTTTTTGTTGTTGTTGTTTTTGGTGGAACCAGGGATTGAACTCAGGCCCTCGCACTTGCCAGGGAAGCATTTATTCCACTGAGCCATTTCCCTGGCCCTTGTATGTATAAAATGAAGTGACCTGTATACAGACTCCAAAATAAATTTAAAGACTTAAGGGAGGGTAGGAGAGTGGGAAAAAAAGAATAAAAAGTGTCATGTACCGGTACAAATTTCCTATGATAAATGTGATAATTGTGTATATCTAAAATGGACCAGTGAAATTAATTAATTCATTATTTTAATTTTGAGAGTTTCATTTTAAGCTGGGCATGGTGGCACAGGAAGCCCAGCACTTGAGAGGCAGGGGCAAGAGGATCACTGCGAGTTCAATACCTGCCTGTGCCACAAAGTAAGTTCAAGGCCAGCTTGAACTGCAGCGAAAAAAGAAAAGATTCTCATTTTATAAAGAATAAAGTATAGTGGTAAAAGAAAAAAAAAATGAAAATGTTAAAAAGGGAGTGTGTGACCAGAGGGTGTGACCAGAATAAAAATTTGGTGTTAGATGCGAGAAAGAAATTCAGGTGACCTGCAAGTGTCATTTGTGGATGGGATCTTTCATACCCACACCTTACATTACTATGAATACTTTAAAAGTCACAGAAACATAGTCCTCTGTACCAACGTAAAATGGCCTCAGGTTGACACAACAGGGAGGAAGCAGGCCAGGGACACTGCTCCTTGCTGGCTGGGCGCGGTCGGCTTGGCGTGGTCCTCGCCCCCCAGGCCCGGCCGGCCAGCCTGCTGGTCTTCGCCTGTCTCGCCGCTCCAGCGCCGTGTCGTGGATTTGGCTCTCACGCGGCCCGCGCTGTGTCCCAGGACACCCACGCTCGCAGCCTGCGGAACATGCTCTCAGGCTCCATTCATGTTTATAGAACAAACAAAATGACCTTTTGTCCTAAAACTATTAATAGCTTTAACATTTTTCTTGTTTAAAATGTCTGTGTACAAAAATGAAATAATAAAACGTATATCATTAATAATAAAAATATATAAAGTATGTAAAGTCATAAAAGTATATAAAATACATAAAAGTGAAAGATTCCTCCTTTTTATTATTCCCCAAGTCCGCCATAAATAAGAACTTAACATATAGAGTTAAAGATAGATATTTTTTATCCCACATAATTTTTGATAATTTTTTCAAACAGATAATAGCATGCTTAATATTTGCTATTTGTTTTACAAGCTAATGATCTGGATTCAGTTCCACACATATTTCTATTCCATTTCCTTGTTAGTCCTTATTTTTTCATTCAAGTTAGACAACATAAGCACCTACTAGTACGACTGAACAAACATCACAGGGTTTAATGGTATTTCAACTGCAGAAGTGTTAGCTGAAGCATCACAAAATGAAATTACTTTTTAGCGTTCAACAGAAAGCCTTTACATAATAGGAATGAAGAATCAGTGTGGAGTTATGAAATCTAAAATAAAGGTTCTAAAATGTGCACAGACTCAGCCTAGTGGTAGCAATTTAAGCACGACAGAGACGAGGGCTTGGTCTCAGCGAGACTGCCGAGTTGCACAGAGAACACTGCGTAAAGCTGGGAACACCGGGGTGGAAATGATGTCAACGCGTGTCCTGGAGCAGAAGCCAGAAAAATCCTCCCCACCGAACCAGAAAATACCAAGAAGGTTTCAACCCACTGGTGACACTCACTAGAAAATAAATCATTACATGTGCATCAGACATCTTCATCCCTTTTCCTCATCCCCATTGTTCCTTCCCTTGAACAGTTTCTTCCCCTTTAACAGCATCAACTGTGCCTTTTAGATTTTATTCACTCTTTCAGCCTCTTGCACTGGGGAGACAATAGAACGTCATACATGTGGTCTGATGTATTTTATTTCGCTTGCTGATTTCTAGTGGTGGATTGAAAGGAACACTCAATGCTTTTTTTTTTTTTCTTTCTCTTCAATTTTTTTACCAATTTTTTAAGCAATTTTCCATGCTTATATCTGGCAATCTGAACAACTCATTTGAAGACAACAATATTCACTGTAATATTCAATGTAACAACCACCGTTGAATTTCTATCATTTTGTTTAGCAAAATCTTCTACAGTTTCTAATGTTTTTTGTTTGTTTGTTCTTTTTTCAATTTTTTTATTCTCTTAGAAACAAAAAACAAAAAACAGAAACATAGACATATCACAGGGAAGTGTAAAGTCTGGTTTTTCTTTGCCCAGTTGATTGGTGGGGAGAACTAACTGAGAACTTTACCAGAGCCCTATTAAGAGGCAATTGAAAAGCCTAAGCTTAAGTCTACTGCAGCCTTGAGTATATGGGCCTTCTCTGAATTAAGTTAGAGTTTAAAATGATGGTTCAAGGGCTTTGGAGATAGCTCTGTGGTCTAAGTTCCTGCTTGGCAAGTACAAGCACCTAGACCAGCCCTGCACTGTGCCAAAACCTGACATGGTGACACATGCCTGTAATCTCAGCTCTGGGGAGGCCAAGACAGGACGATCACTATGAGTCTGAACTGCATAGAAAGATCCAGTACCAACTAAAGAAGTAAATAAATCTTTAAAAAATAATTATGGTGCACATCTTCAAAGATGAGCTTCCAGTATAATACTTGCCTCCAAGAATGATTTTAGGAGGACAGTTTCCTTTTGAATTTCATTGAAGAGTCTGAGGAGTATTGGGTTCATGTATTCTGTAAATTTCTTGTAGAATTCAGCTGTGAATCCATTAAGAGCTAGACTTTTCTTTGTCTGTAGGATTCTTTTGTTTTACATTTTGTATTCCATTGGCTGTTATTGGATTATTGAGAGTTCTTATATCTCTTGATTCAGTTTTGATAATTTTTACCTTTCTAGGACTCTGTCCATTTTTTCTGTGTCTTCAATTCTGTGAGAATAAAGATTCTCAAAGTAGATACTGATGATCTTCTGAATTTCCACCGGGTCTGTGGTAATTATACTCTTTGCAATCCTTATGGCTTGTATTTGAATTTTTTCTTTCCTTTTTTTAATGAGACTAGTTACAGACTTATTGATTTTATTTAGACTTTCAAAGAACCAGCTTTTTGATTCGTTAATTCTTTGTATTTTTTTTTTTGTCTGAATTGAATTAATTTCTGATCAAAACTTTTTAATTCCTCCTGTCTTTTGACTTTGGGTTTGGCTTGCTCTTCCTTTTCAAAATGTTAGAGGTGCAGCATTAGGGTATTTATTTGTTCCTATTCTGTTTTCCTAATGTGTGAGTTTACAGCTTTAAATTTCCCACTAAGAAATGCTCTCATTGCCTCCCATAAATTATGATAAATTGTGTTCAAATTTTCATTGAAATGTAGATATTGTTTAATTTCATCTGTAACCCATTGGTTACTAAGGAGAGGATTATTTAATTTCCACATATTTATGTTTTTTTTCTGGTTTCTTTTGTCATTCTCAACCTGACTAACTCTACATGCTGATACCTGTGAACTAAGCAACTGCTCCGAGGATAGCAATGTGTAATACCAGGACCATGTTTGGAATGCCTGTCATTATGTTCTCCTAAATGTGTATTGCTTCTAATGTTATATCAATTATTGCTATGCCCTCTCTCAAGAAAATGTTTGTTTTTTAAAAAAATCTAAAAAAAGAAAACAAAGACAAGAAAAAATGTCATAGTACTGTCCTGCTACAATGTTGTATATGGTTAGATTTCTATACGTCTCTGTAAAAAATGTGTAAATGTTTATTTTTTTTTTCACATGTTCAATGGGGTTTTAATGTTTAGCATATCAGCAATTGTTGAAAAATACCTGTTCCATGTTATGTCTAAGGTGTTTGATATTCAGAGTGATGTTAAGCTCAACTGCCTGTGTTATAAGGGTAATAATATCATTAAGCTTCTCTTATGGAGAGATAACAACTTAAGTTTGCAGACCAAAAAATTAGAGAAAAAGAAATGTTACAAGGATAGCCAATATTTGGGCCCTAGCCCTTCAAGATCAGTAAGGACTCAGGACCTAAGAGAACCTGTACTGTAACATCACGTAACTCAGTTGTGTCCCAAATTTTCTGATCAAGGAGATTATGGGGCCACAGAGGAAAGTAATTGACCGAGTATAGTGTGCCTAAGGAGAGTCACCTAGAGAGAAAACATTCTCTCAGGCTTTCACAGAGAGAAAATTAGTCAAGAAATGGCCATGACTCATCCACATGGCTGACACTGACAAAGGATCTACAAAGCGCAGTACAGGTTTCAGGGTAAATCCTGAGGGGATTTGACTGACCTTGTCAGATACAAAAGTTACAAGGGCCGGCGGTATAGCTCAGCAGACTAAGTGCTTGCTTAGGTAAGCGCAGGGACCAGTGTTCGATCCTTGGTTACCCCAGCCGTGCCGGCCCCACCTTCGGGTGCGCTGAGCCGGCGATGCAATCCGGGCGCGGTGGCGCGCGCCTGTAATCCCAGCACATGGGAGGCAAAAAGCAGGAAGATCGCTATGAATGTGGACTGCATGCATAGTGAGACCCTGCACCAAAAAAAAAAAAAAAAAAAAAAAAAAAGACAAAAGTTACAATTCTTGTCATATAGGTCTTGCTTTGTCTTGGTCTTCATTACCCAGGAGAAAAGTATAAACTCAATGTATAAAAAGCAAAGTCATAGTAATATGCTGAGCTGTAAAAGGCTCAAGTCAACAACTTCTGACATTGCCAACACCGAGGATAACCCACTACTGTTATGGCCTACTGGACTATATTGGATTATTTTCCTGAATTCACACACATATAATATTTGAATGGCAATTGAATTACCCATCTCTGACAAAACTAAACAAAAAAGGGGAATATAAATGAAGGATCATTTTGTAGTGAAAAAAAAATTTATGTGTGTGCATATATATACAAAATAGGATAAATATACAGTTACTTTCTCTTAGTTCATTGAGAAGAAAGATTTGTACTAATAGTGTTTGGACAAGATATCATGTCTGCATCTTGCACTCTGAATAACTACTACAAAGACAATAATATGCACTGCATTATTATAACTGTCCTATTAGCCTATTTTGAAACTGTCTCATTGCTATTTCTTTCTCAATAAAATCAATTAAAAAACAAACAAAAAGTTAGTAAAACAAAACCAAAAAAAAATGATAAGCTACCAGGAGGAAGTATAAGCATAAAAAATAATAGATGAATTAAGACTCAAGATCAAGGGGTGACATTCACTTTAAAGGCTATGTATAGGCTTATTTAAAATGTTTAAAGAGATCAAAAAGAACATTCATAGCCATAGGAGAAAAATAATAAATATAAAAGGAAAACAGCAAACAGATTTTAATTTAAAATGGAGAAAATTAATTGACATGATAAATACACTCTTACTAGAAACATCAATGGATAAGATTACTATGAATCAAATTTGTTTATAAGGATAATCAGAGAATACAACAAAAGTGCTAAAGAAATTAATCCTAATACAACAGAAAATAAGCACAGAAATGAAAAATATGATCATTTGATGCATAAATATGGAAAATGTAAGTATGGAAATAGTAAAACATGATTACTTAGTAGGGGAATGAAAATTTTTTATTTACGTCATAATCAATCTGATATTTTCACAGCCAGTCAAAAACAGAAATACCTATTCACTGTATAAAGACAGAAACACCTACCCACTGCTGCTATGAGAGTGAATAGTAATGAAACTATTTATTTTGTTCTGCAAAAGTACTGACAAAAGTGACAAATGAATACAGGAAGCATATGAAGTAAAGTATGTAAAGCACTGAGAGAGGAAAACAAACCCTACACAAACTGGGGAAGCACTTGAAGAAACTGTTCTTTAAAAACAAAAGAAAAAATAATTTCTAAGACAAATAAGAATGGAGGGAATTTGTTTCAGCAAGTGTTAAATAAAAGAAGTTCCTCAGAGAGAAAATCATGAGGTCAGAAACAGAGCTATACAAAGAAAATGGAACACTGAAAAGAAACATGAAGGTAAAATAAAAATATTTTCCTTAGTCTTAATTAACTTAACAGACCTGTGCTTCTATGTGCCCATATATATATATATATATATATATATATATATATATATATATATATATATACACACATAAATACACACACACTCATGTGCATTCATAATCAAGTAGGGGTACATGTAAAATGAATGACAGAAATGATGCAGGAAAGGGGGAGGAAAAGTTAAGGTTGCATTAGGAGGTACTAACACATATGATGTAGGGTAACGTAATTTGAAAATGACTTGAACAACCACAAATTTGTGCTGTACACCCCACAGAAACTGTTAGAAAAAGTATAAACAAATATAATTGATATTATAAAGAGAGATATAAAACCCCATAAATCCTCAATTAAAACAGGAGGTAGAAAAAGAATGGAAGACAATTAAAAACAAATAGGGCCACTGATAAGAAAATCAAAGACTAATATAATAGATACTAATACAGCTGCATCGATAATCACTTTAAACATCTGTATGTGAAACACCTACTGAAAGGTAGACAATGTCAGAATGATCAAAGATTCAGCTACATGTTTTCTATAAGGATCTCTCCAAGTACAGAGGTGAACAAACATCGAGAGACAGTGAACAAAGTTGTACTGTGCTGACACTGATCAGAAGACTGATAGAGTGGTTATATCAGATTCAGGCAGACCAAACTCTCAGCAGCAGAAGTTATCACGGATAAGGAAGGCATCGTGATAAATGGGCTAATTCTGCAGGAAGACACAAGGTCCTTAATGTTTGTGTGCCTAACAAAAAGTGCGGTAGAAACTGAGAGGACTTCAAAAAGTTAGGTGAACCCACTATTACAGACGAGATCGTGCGCGATCAGGGTGGTATGGCCGTAGACGAACCCACTGTTACAGTGGAAGATTTCGGCATTGTTACTTCCTTTCAGGCATAGTACCGAATGTCAAGTTTTATTTTTACTCTGAATATATTCTCATGATGCAACATTACACAGATATGTTTCATTGTACAGGAAAATTAATATTTTATGTAGAAGTAAACATGCAGTGAAATGCACAGATATAAACAGGTTGGAACACAGGTCATGGGGGCCAGGCCCAATGCAGTGAAATGCACAGATATAAACAGGTTGGAACACAGGTCATGGGGGCCAGGCCCAAAAGGGCCAATTTCTTACTCTGTACCTCCTTTCACGCTCTCTACTTCCTGCTTGCCAAGCCCCTTGCCGTGCTACCATGCCGCCCTGCTTTGGTGAGCCCAATGACACCGCATGAAATCTCTACAAACTGTAAGCCAAAATAAACCCATGTTTTCTTAAGTGGTGAACAGCAGATAATTGTGTTCCAGCCACAAAAAAAGGTCATTAAGACAGGCATCAACACACATTTCAGGGCAATACAATTCAGTGAGTGGCAATAAGATTCATCTACATTGTTATATGTATGATACTTAATTTGTTTTCGTTGTTGAGTAGTATTTCATTGCATGAGTGTACTGTGGTTTGTTCATATGTCCTTTGTATTGTTTTATATTCAAGTTATTATGAATAAAGTTGTTTTCTTATCTAAATATTTTTGTGAGAATATTTCTTCAGTTTTATTTTGGGATAATACATAGATGGATTGCCAGACCAGAGGGTAATTGTGAAGTGCAAGGAGTGATTGAAAAATACAGTGATTATTTACATTTAAAAACATTTGTTATAGAAAAATACATATTGCTGTGAAATCCCCTCAACATCATATTTTCAAAGTCAGGAGGATTAATGGAAATGTCTTTAACTATAACACTTCGAAAAACTTAAATACTCTATTTTTAGTCATATCTCATAGATATTGAGCTGAATGTGAAGTTTTCAGATATTATCTCCAAATTCTCATTAGCAATATTCAAGAGTCCAATTGCTCCACATCATTAGCAACATTTGGTGTTGACAGTCTTTAATTTTTAGCCAGTCTAATTGGTCCAAAGTGCTGTCTTAGTGTGTTTTAATTTTCTTATCCTTGTGGCTGATGATATTGAGTATTTTCATGAGCTTTGTGCCCATTTGTCTTCTTCTGGGAAGTGTCTACCAAAGCTTTGTGCCTGTTTTTATTATTTGTCTTTTATTTTTATTTATTTACTTAGTCTTCTCTTTTTTTTTCGTGTGTTCACTACTCAGCTCAGACTCATAGTGGTCCTCCTGTTTTCAGCCTCCCTAATGCTGGGATAGTAGGCATGTAGCACCATGGCCAGACTTGGTAGCTAACTCAGAATGCCCAGGGGTTGGGAGCTGGTATGGCATGTGGGACATGGGGTTGAACCCTGGTCCCTGTGTTTGTCAAAGCAGGGGCTTAGTCTGTTGAGCTATCTCGCCAGCCCAAGTTATTTGTCTTTTGAAAAATTACATTATAAGTTCTGTATATATTCTAGGTTGAGATCTTGTCAGATATATTGCACACATTTCTCTTGGTTACCAAAAGGCATGGGTTTATGTTTTCTGTACATTTTTTTCTTAGGGAAAATACATAATGTTAATAGTGTCAACTCGCCAACTTTTTAAAAATTCTTAATCCCTAAGATATTTTTGCCTCCAATGAGATGATTTCAACATTTTCTTCTACAAGTTTTATAGATTTTGCTTTTGTGTTCAGGACTATAGTTCATCTGACAGTGATTCTTGATAGCTACTGCATGAAATAGCAAGTCAAAATTCATTCATTTTCTTTACAATTTACCCAAGTATTCCAGCACCAATGATGGAAAGTATTTTCCTTTCTCCATCAAATTGCCTTAGTGCATTTATTGAAAACTAACCACACACCTGTAGATCACTTTCTGCGCAGTAATCCATTGTACAGATGTGTTTGTCTTTATGTTAATACCAGTTGTCTTGATTATGATAGCCTGGAAGAAGTGTTGTTTTGAAATACTGTAATTCCACAAATATTTTTTTAAATCTTTTTTATGATTTTTGAGTATTCAAAGTTATTGTCATGTACATTTTACATTGTTTGTCAATGTCCTTGTTTTTTCTTACACTCTGTGGGAATTATTTAGGATCACAGAGTTTTAATTTAATTTGACTTAATTTTTACATTAATTTTATTGAGAAAGTGTAGCAATGAGACAATTTCAAAACAGATTAGTAGGACAATTACAATAATTAACATATTGCATATTGTTGTCTTTGTGGTATTCATAGCACAAGATGCAGACATGTAGGGATTGTGGAGATGGCTCAATAGAATAAGTGCTTCAATGGCAAGCGCAAAGGCCTGAGTTCAATTCCTGGTTCCATCAAAAAACAAACAAAAAAGATGTGTACATGATATCTTGTCGAAACACTATTAGTCCAAAACTTTCTTCTCACTGAACTAACAGAAAGTAGCTGTATATCTATGCTATTTTGTATATACAGGTATATATTTTTCCACTACAAAGTGGACCAGAGTTTTAATTTTAAAATATTTTGTTAGAATTGTATCGTTATGTTTGTATGTGGTATTATGGTTTCTTTTCTTTCCTGTACAGTATGGTATCAACTATGCTGTTGTCGATGCATACTCTAAAAAGTGCTCCCTTTATTATCTGAGTTTGTTATATCTGGCATTATTTTTGCTTTAAATACTCCATAAAATTCAACAATGAAATCATATTAACCCGAAATCTTTCTGGGAAAAATTCTGTCTTCAAATTCAACCTTAAAATATGTGTAGTACTATTAAAAGGCACTAGTTCATCTTGTTTTGTGCTTAATATGAAATATTTCAGCATATTTTTGTTTTACTTCTCTAAAATATCTTGCATATTTAATGAACTTTTAATTTGCAATTAAGAATACTGTGTTTGGAAGCTGGTGGGTGTAATATACTATAAATTTCAATTGGCAAAAATATTCAAAGTGTTCAAGTTTTCTATACACCTACTTATTTTGGTCTCTTTTTCCTATCATTAGTAAAAGAAATGTATTATAATATCCAACTATGATTATTTGCTCATGATTTTGAGTTGTCAGTTCATGAGTTTTGAAAATGTATTTTGAATATATATTTGCAATTTTTAGGTTCTACTGATGAATACACATATTTATCATTATTCTGTGCCCATTTTTATACATAATATCACTTATTTTATAACATTCACAATACAGGTTCTTTAATACATTTATCTGACAGTGAATATAGAAATTCTTTGTGCTTAGCCAGGTCTGCAGTGCCAAGTCTATTTAACTTCTTTATAGTATTATAAATTTATTATCTCTAGTTTTCTATTCTACTGCCGGAGGTTCATTTTTTCATTCTTAACCAAATATATTTTAGCATTCCATGTCCTCTATTTTCCTTTTAAATAAACTTCTTTGAATTTGCTTTTAAGGTTTAATTATCACTTGGGATTAAAGAACCATATCTCTAATTTATTATAGTTCATTTGGAAAAGTGATCTAATTCATAAAAATAATTCAAATTTATAAATAAAGTTAATAATATATCACGTCTTATGAGAGTGTAGAAATTACTCTCATCATTTGAGCTATTTGCTTTACTTCTTTATACATTATTAACCTTGGACTACACTGTTAGTAATTTTGCTTAAAGCAACATTTGTACCTTTGAAAATTAACATGGTCTTACATATTATATGTATAAACTTACTCATGCAAATTATATATATATATATATATATATAATTTATATTTATTCTTTCCTTCTAAGTTTTTTATTATATGATAAATAGTATGGCTCATTTAAGTTGTCTTCTTTAAGATATGTTGATTTTTGTTCTGTTAAATTACTGCGTTGTCAGGTCCACTTCGTCCTTCATATGTGTGCTTTTATGTTTTATTCAGCTGTGTCTACTTATATTTTTATGTTGTTTTTTGGAGTGGCTTTCATTCAGGTCAGGTGTAGCCATTATTCGTACTTTTAGCCTTACCCAAAGTCTTTCCTGAATGCCAAAGTCGAGAAGACGTTTTCTCTTTGGCTGGGGTGGAACTCTGAGGTATCCCAGCTCAGTCTTCCTTTTATTTCTCTGTTTACTTCTCAGTCACACAACAAACACTCATTTGTGTCTCAGATAGCCTTGACCTTTGTAAGAGCTGCCCAGTTTTGAGCCAGCGATTCTAGGGGAGCACTCTTCTCACTTCTGTCAACACGGTCAAGCCCCCTCCCTTGCTGCTCTCTTCCACAAATCTCGGCCACTTCGACCGCCCAAGCTCTAATTTGCCCTGCGAAATCGCCCCTCCAGGGATTGCCACTCCACCTCCGGACACGTGGTCAGGCCAATGTCACCACGAAGCAAACCTGGGTGAAACAGCCTGAAGAAAGCCGGCGTGAAGCAGGGTTTCTCCCATTTACTGGCAGGCGTTTGGACTCCAATATCTTGTTATTGTATCATTTACTGAGTGTCTGGAAGCATCTCACATATTTCATCCAATTTCCTATTTGCTCAGTGTGGAGGCATAGGCCAAAAATCAGCCATTCTGCTATAAATAGATCTTGATGTTAAATTCTAAAACTTTTTCATAAGAAAACTATAAACCTACTCATGCAAATATGTACATATTAACATAAAATGTGTATTTTTGTTTAGTGTTTAAATACTTTTAGGTTTAGGAAACTGATTGTTGACTACCAACTACATAATTTTGCTAAATTTTGCTTTTTAAGGCTATTTTTCCTTTTTTTGTGGTTTAAGGACAATAAAATCGATGTTTCAGTAGTATTTTTATAATTGTTAAGTATTGTACAGAAACTACTGAGCATAGTACATTATGTATTAGAAATACACATGAATATTAGTGTTATTTTATATTCACTATATAAGAAGTTTAGAAACAACATAATGAAACAACAGTAATTGTTCCAAGCTTATATATATATATATATATATATATATATATATATATATATATATATATTCATTTTTGCCTCTGTTTCCATCCATATCGAATATCTTTTAATAATTAAAAATATTTTTAATAACTAAGGAAATTTGACCCTCCAGAACATTTGATATGAAAGACTCTTATATAGTTTTTAGACTACCGTGACTTACATAAGTTGCCAAGAGTTTTGAAGCAAAGAAAATTTTTTGTTGAAATTTTTGAAAAGTTTTTGCTTATTCCAAGAGGAGAGCATTAAGCAATGAAATCACCTAGGTGCAGTGAGTATGCTTGCTGCAGTCCCAGCTACTTGGAAGGCTAGAGTGGGGAAATCAATGGAATTTAGCAGGCTGGGGCTAGCCTAGTCAATACAGCCAGCCACCCACCTCAAAACGATGGGGAACAGAAAAGCGAACAACTGAAGACTGAAGGCAGAGAGGGATCTGAGTACGTCAGGACCCCAACACCATGAGCTTAATGGCTTTCCTTGGCTTACTCTGTTTCTTTAACTTTTGTATAGCTGAGGGCCAGGGAGATGGCTGAGTGGAATAAGTGCTTCCCTGGCAAGTGCAAGGGGCTGAGTTCAATTCCTAGTTCTGCCTAAACAAATAAATAAATCCTCGCTAAATGGAGAAATCAATGATATAATCTTTAGAGTAAATAATAAACTTATAAATGTGGAGCGTATACAACATGATCCTTACAGTGAGAAAATGTTTTAAGCAAGAGAGTGTTTCCAAATGAACGTGTTTGTTTTTTGACAGAGAAAAGGAATGGCTTCATCAACAATCTGAAATTTACTGTAATAGGAATATCACTTGGAGAACTATGAGTCATGTTGTTAAGATGTTTTTCTCTCAGTTCAGTTTTTGTGTTGGAGAGTAACTGCTCTCACAGTCTCTATCTTCCTTTTCCAAACAGTCACCTAAAGCTTGTTCGGCCCTTTCCTATGAGACAGAGAGATGTTTGCTACTATAGAAAATGTGCTGAACCTACCGGGATGATACAAGACTCAGATGGTAACAAAATTAAACAAGGCTGTTTTAGAAACTTTCAGATCACAAACTTGCACAGTCCCTAAAGAGATCACATCAGAGAGCAATTTGGAAAAGTTTCATCTTTTTTTATATTTTTCCTTAACTTAAGAGATACAGAAATCTATTATGAGAGGAAAATATGCAGTAGGAAAACTGCAGTATGAAAAAGAGTATATCCCATACAAGTTCTGAAGAAAGTTTACTTCTTCAACTTTTTTTTTTTTTGTAGTAGCAGGGATTGAACTCACCAGGCAACTTGTGCTCACCAGGCAAGTGCTTATTCTCTGAGCTATCTCCCTGACCCCCAGAACATACCTCTTGGGACTCAGTTTATAGGCCTGTGTCTACTAGTCCCATTAGAAGTTGCGCTTCATGGCCCTAAAGTTTTTAAAACTAGAAGCCAGAGATCATTTTCTCCATGCTGAAAATCTGCAGTATTTATGTTGAAAATTAGGGAAATAGGTAAGATGACAAAAAAACAAACAAAAAGAAAAAAAAATCAGATGTATGATTTTAGCTTTTGATACTTCAAAAGTGTTTGAATATTTCACATTACTAAAAATAATTTCTTCAATCCAATTATAGTAATCAGAACATGGTATTATTCTTTTATAGTAAAGCATCTATCTTTAAGTAGGCTGAGATTTGTGCTAATACACTGGCAGAATTTTACATTCATGACACATGGTTTGCTCAGGAATTTGTACATTGTTGGTCATTCAAAGACATGAAGAAGTTGTAAGTTAGACAAATGTGATGATGTAGGAACTTGGTGAAAAATTTCTAAGTATATGAAGCATACCTAGGTAGGGCATTTAGGAAACAAGACTAAACATTCAAATTCTAATATGTTTTTGGCCTTCCTTTCTCTTTTGCAAGTTTTAAAACATGCTAGATGGAGACTGGAGAGATCTGTATAAAATTATATGAATTATAATGACATCTATTTACCTATCATTCTTTAACAACTGATAACTTTCTGTGTATTACATTTCTAATCCTATATAAGTATTTTCATTACTCCCATTTTTCTACTGACAAATCACATATAAAGAAGGCAGTTACTGTTCTCAAATCATAGAATTAAAATACAAACTATTTGCAGACTAAGCTCATGTTATTATTACTATGTTATATACAGTATTCCATAAAATTAATTTCATGAGACTGATTTAAATTTTGTTTTACTATATTAATAGTAATACTCTTTTTTCCTCAGTAGTAGGGATTTGAAATCCTAGACCTTTTTTGTTTTTTCTCTCTCCTCCCATCCATAAGGTATCACAAAGTTGCCCAGGCCAGCCTTGAATTTTCGATCCTCCTGTCTCAGTCTCTCAAGTAGCTGGGATTACAGGTATGTGTTACCCCATCTATCATACATTAAATTTTGAAATGTAAAGTCCATAAATGTCAGTCCTTAAAACATAAATACAATGGTGCTTGAGAGACAAAGAATACCTGCACAATGCATCCTCTTCTGGAAATTCCTGAGAAAGTAATTTTTTAAAAAATTAAAATTTTATGTAAAGTTTTAAGAAGCTTTCATCCTAATATAAGCAAATTCATTCTGTTTTAACATAAGACATTCAATTATCATTTATACAAGGAAACTGAAAAGATAAAAACAATAAAATCACTGGCATCATTTATCCCTATTGGAACACTGAATTATTTTTTCCTATTGTGTGGCTCAGTTCCGCTCTATTTATAAGTTTTAAAATAATAAATATATTATGCATTACTATTAAGGATATTTACCTCTGAACTTAGAAAACATGATACATGTGGAAAATCGTGATATTTTAGTTCCAAAAACATTCACACGTGATACCATTTTAAATATTTCAGATTTTGAAAATGTGCTTACAAAATACCTGCTGAAAACTTCTTTAGTAAAGCTTTATTTCATAAAGCTATTGTTCTTCAAATGATAAAAATATTTGACAAATTTTGTGACCACTTCTTTTTCAAAACGTATTTGGTATTTCAGTACTTTTAAAGTGTCTAAGGACTGCCAAGATAGCTCAGGGACTGGGTTCCACCCCCATACTACATGCCAACCTGGCCTTGCCACACTAATCCAGGAACTGAACCTAGTGAGGCAGTGAACACCTATAATCCCAGAGCGGGGGAGGCTGAAAACAGGAGGATCCCTATGAGCCCAAGCTGCACAGTGAGACCCTGTACCAAATGCATTAACAAAGAAGTAAATGAAGTTTCTATTTAGAAATGATTAAGTTGCAAAAGATATTATAATATAAAGAAATCTAAACAGCTTCTTACAGTTATACAATTTTATACAATTCAGTTAGATGAGTTGTAATACTCTTTAATATCTACTGATTTTCAAATACAAATTTTCCAAATTAATTATATGTCTTTTGCTTATTTTTAACAATGAAAAAACACAGTAAAATTGTACAGAGAAAAAAAAATCAAATTCAAACAAATTACATGAAAATCACTATAATGGCTAAACAAATGATCTTGATGTATGACATCACCATATTATTAAGTACTTGAAAAGGAGAAGTTTACTTCAAAAAAATAAAACGCTAAAAATATTCCACAGTGGCTTTAAATTTGGTTGAGGCTTGCCTAGATCAAATTGTGCTGCTTCAAATATTTTCATATTTACCAAAATAATTTGGAAGAATTTTGGCTTGTGCCTTCACTTATACAAAAGCATGTGAATATATAGTACAAATTTCTACTTTTTCCCTTTGCCTGTTTCCTATACCTTCTTGACCTCTGTTCTTGCTAGTAAAGATGTATATATGCACAAACATTTTTATTGTCCTCCTAGAAATTATAAATTTACATGCAAGAAAATTAAAGATGGTAATGCATGGGACCTCCCAAACCAGTCACGAACATGTTGGTCCTTGCTTAAGTATCAACAGGAATAATAGAAGAAAGAATACTTCATACTGACCTGGTGCATATCTTGGCTTCCAAATACTTTTATAGCTTTATCGCCTTTCTCTTCACGCCTTTTATTATGTTGTGGGATACATCTGTTTTTACAGTTAGAGGGCAATTCCTCAAAGTAGAAAAAAAAAGACTTTTCCTTTGTCTATAATTGTATTCTGTGGGTTACAGAATATGAGTTTGGAAAAAAAGGTTGGAACATAAATTCTGATGTCTTTTTTTCTAATATTCCTACTAACAATGACAAAAAAGTAACAGGACTTCTAGAGGATAAAGTTTTTTTTTTTTTTTAAATTCATAACATCTCTGTGCAGTAAGAAAGTCATATTTTGTCACCAGCATTTTACAATTGATTTCTTATAGTTAAGGTGACAAACCTACAATAGGCACTCCAAGGGTCTTAGCACTTGGCCTGGCGGTTTGGTCACATGCCATCTGTTCCACACCACACTAAACCTCACTCCCTCTGCAAGGTTCTCAGTAAAAAGGCATAGCAAAAATATGAGGAAAAACAAATTAAATTCCATCATTGATCTGTGTCAAACAATTTATAAATTGTTCAGTAACAAAGGTATGTTAAGCAACCATTACCCACAAGCACATTGGCAACAGCCACTTGTCAAATTGTAGTTTTCACTTACTACACAACTGAGAAAGGCAATCGATCATAATCTTTGCTTTATTTGCAAACTATTGTCCTTGTTCTACTACGATGCTCTGCATTTACCATCAAAAAAAAGTTTTAAAGTTACAAGGGTAACATTCTCATTAAACAATGTAGAAGCAAACTGTGCAGGCTGATAGACATATTTTGTGGCATGCAGCATTATGTTTGTTTGAAAGGCAGTACATACAAACAAACTCTGATTGTCTGAACCTAGTTGTTTTGTTTTGTTTTGGGTGCCAGGAATCGAACTCAGGAGCCTGCACTTGCCAGGCAGGCACTGTGCCTCTGAAATATATCACCACCCTGAACTCTGATTGTCATTTGCAAGTGTTCTCATATTTTGCTGAAATGAAACAAAAAAGAAGAAAAAAATGAATGTAATCCCACACACAAAATAAAGTAAGTGTAAAAGTTAGTAAGAGGGCTACGAGTCACATTTAACAAAAGAAAAATAAGAATTTCACATAAAGTTTTAATATGACAAAATAAAGAAACAAAGAAGTCAGTTTCTAAGGTCTATGCTAGAATTATTTTTATTTATAACTTACATGACTTTTCTACTCTAAACAATTCACATTTCAAGGATTTCTATAGATATATATTGAAAAAGATAATAGAAAATAAGGTGATACAAACTGAATTAGTCAAAACTTGTTCACAAGACTTTTGATTCAGGAGACACGTTGAAAGGCCTGGGCTAGTTTAGCATCACTGTGTGGAAACATGCATTTTTCATTAAATGAAATCCAGGTTTGTAAGTTACCAATATAAGAGTTTTCTGTCTTAAGAAAGTCATAATATAAAGTACAACAGAAGGTGACTATTTACTTTATAAAAGCTTGATCACAATACAAAGGAATTTGAGAAAAGAGTGCCATAATGCAATAAATCTCTCTTGCAAAATGAAGTTTTTAGCTTACTGAATTTGGTAAGATCATGAGGTTTTGGGAACTGAGTAACTCTATGTAAAAATAATATCATTAAAATTGTTCTTGATTTTTTACCACACAAAATCTATTTGAAATCACTTGGTTTCATCCAAAATAATTTTAGCTGTAAAGTTAATAGAGCATATTTTTTCTCTTTTTGCATCTCTGAAATGTTATTTCTAGATATTTGTCTCAATATCAACTCTGAGAAAACCTAGAGTTTCAAAAGTAACATTCCATATGACAATGTATAAGAAAAATACTTGTGCTTTGCAATAATTCTTATGGTTTTTAAAATGAATATAAATTATATAGAGAATAAACAATTACCTAATTACAATATGAGCTTCAACAAGAATAAGATGGTAAATACATGTCACATAGTGCAAATGGTCTCATACTTATAAGCTAA